>CM046044.1:48845711-49063996 GCA_025215565.1 Flaveria ramosissima
AGAAGAGAAACATATTCTAAACATATGGTTCAAGATTTATAGTCAGATATTAAAAATAGACAAATGATTAGATGGGAAGAAGTGTGTGGGGCAAGAGAGTAGTTACTAAACATAGCATATGATTCCACATGATTCAATGGATGTCTAATCTAATCAAAAAGTGGGTCAAATCTCTTTACAAGATTTATGTCCATAAAAACAAGCCCCAATTGTTTTCCAAAAACACAACACAATACATATCGCACTAACACCCAACTTCCATCTCATCATTCTCATCTCAACCCTTAATTTCAGGGTCAGATTCACATCTAATTAACCTTCATTCTTCTTCTTCATGCTTTAATTCTGCACCTTCAAATTAACAACAATATTACTTCAATATAAAGACAATACTACTCTATACATCAAAGTAAAGTGTGTTTGAATAGAGTCAACTGTTTTTAGTACCCTTTAACAACAAAAATACAAAATATTGTACATCCCTAGGTGGCAACTACAAGTCTACGAGTGAACACAAAAATGATCATCTCACTGTTTCGGGTTGTAAACAAGCTCGTTTAGTAAATGGGTCATGCTTGGGTTAGGTTATGAATAAACCCATCAGCAGGTTTAAAAAAATTAAAAAATATTAATTATAAGTTTAACCTATCAATACGTTTAACCCGTTCTCCACTTGATCACAATTCATTTACAACTCGTCACATAATTACAACTTGTTTAAAAAAAAAGCCTACCTATTTAGGTCAATGGGATATTTGTACTATCTTGGTTACAAGGGTTAGGCGTGTTAAGGTTAGGTTTGAGTTTTTTGACACGAATAACTAAACGGTCATGAAAATCTCCAACTTGGAAAGTGGTAAGAATTATTAAGAACATTACAACTTAGAAATTACAGATTTTAAAATCTCAGTTTTCTTTGAAAATCTCTATTAATTAAAGTCTGCACTTATAAAAGGACAAAATTTTTGCCTTTCTATCAACTTAGCTTTTAACCCAGTGACATTTATACAAATTTTTTGTTGGTTTAAAAAAACTACTCACTTTCTTTAAGTAAAGATAGAGAATTGATTTTCCTAAAATACAACAATAAGTTTCTAGGTTTTTAAAGCTATGTAATTGTGTATTAGAGCCGAGAAAAATACATTGAAAGAAACCATCAAATGCAGCAAAAGATCATATAAAACTTGTTAAAAAAACAGGCAAATGACCTAAAAAAGCACAAGAATTAGTTTTAAGTTTTAACCACAAACCTGAAAAGCAATGCAGCCTTACGCCTTCGGATAAACTTTGTGTTTCAAGCTCTCCAATAAACTTGCATCACGAAGCACATACAACGCACGTCATAAGTAATCAAACTTATGGATCTCAGTTCCAAACCCTTATGCAAGGATTGTATTTGGCAAAATATTGATTCTACACAGAGATGAACTACAAAAAGTATTTTAATATAAGTTGGTGAAATGATGTACCTCAAAGCCGCACCTTGTGCAGCCACCACAAGACTATCAATGATGATTACTATTTTGTCAGCCAGTAAATCAGAATTAAGAACATGCAAACGGAAGCAACTAAAGAAAGAATTATGGTGTCCATTGACTTCTTTTTGTTTATCGCCGATATAATGCTATTTACCTGTAACATAATACCAACATAAAAGATAAAATAATAGAAAGTTTTTGACAACTTTGGGACTAATAATAAAAAATAAGCCATGAACATTTCCAATTATGCAAATGGTTTTAAGCAGGTGCATTTATATTTTTGTGGTTCAACTTAATCAAGCGGTGTGACACATTCTTCAGAATGATTTAAAAAGCTTACTTACAGTTGGAAGGCGACTGCTAACATTATTAAGTTTTGAATTAACTCCTCTAAATGTTGAGCGCTGAATCACAAGTGACCCAAGTGTTTCTTGTGCTTGAGATATTACACCGTCCATCTGCATCAACATGGAACTTTAGATGAAACATTGAGGTAATTTTATAAACTCATTACATAAAAAGTTAGAAAAAACTGGTAATTTTAATATAAAAAGTTAGCCTGTTTGTGACAGTTTCAACCTTTGGTATGGTGCAGAAAACTGTGTCTGAAAATCAAAAGGATGATGCAAATACATGTACATTATTAAAGAGAACACCATCTGGTGATATATAGCAAGCTAGTTACATATTTAATTAGTTTCTTCTATCATCAAATATAAAATAACATTTAAGATTAGAAGGCATGTGTTTCAAGTTACTAATTAAAAGAAATTAACTGCATCTTAATCTTTGGGTTATGCTCATAATTTTCGAGTATTCTAATGAACTCAAAAAGTGATGTATGTGTGTGTATAAACATGGAAAAAATATATATATGTGGTGATAAGAGATCAAGTGAATCTATGGTGATAAGAGATCAAGTGATGAAGGGATGAAAAAAGCAACAGGCTGATGCAGATCAAAGTATCAAACAAAGGCATGGAGACAAGTATGTCACGGCTTTCTCTTATCCAATTTGAGAAAACCAGAAACACATTTAATTTACTCTGGACAAAATATGAAAAATCCCAAATCACAAACATATGGCCCATTAAAAAACAAAATGGAATAAGCAACTGGATCAAAGCCCCAAAATACATGATGAGATCTCAAAAAATATTGATTTAGTGAAACCAAACAACAATGATAAAGCTGAAAAACAAGGATTTAGCAAAATCAAGGTATTACCTGGCATAGAGCAACTCTCAGGTATGTACTAAACAAAAAAGTAGATAGTGACATTTGGTGATCCTATATATTTTATCAGAACAACTCACAGACTCTCTAAACCTACTCCTAAATCTACACCAATATCCACCACGGGACTAGACCCTCAACCACTTGGTAGAAACACCTTTACCACCCACCATCATACTGCTAACGCTGCAAGCCCTTTGGTTGGGGGTCCTATATGTATACTAAGTTATGAACAGTAAAGGCTCGATACCATGAACAGAGAATCAATAGCGCATACTCCTGGTTTCCACCAACCAAGAAAAGGTAACAGAACAGAACATCGGTAACAGCTGGAAACTAATGTTCTGCTGCCAGCAGCTAAGGCTTGTTCTTTTTTTCCTGCTGATCAGTCTTATACCATGAGAAAGGCTCTAATACCATGTGGATTAATAATGAAAACATATAAATCTATATACAATGTATAGCCCAATCTCAGAACCCATCTAATTCCTAATTCAAATTTATCTATAATCAATGGCTTAATCCCAAAACCATAACTAATAATTATCTTGGAAACAAGACAACCTTAAATACTAATAAAATTAGAAAGTTAGCACCAACAATATATAACAAAACTAAAATATAAGCATTTCACTACAAAAACCAAACTACCCAATATATGTCCCTAAGAAACCAACTAAAAACTGAACAATTCAAGAAACAAGAAGCATATTCAACACACCTGTCCTGTACTTCTCATGACACTGGCACGTTCTTTAAGAAGAGACTGCTCTTTGGACCCACCACCTTCTTCTATATCTAATCTTGATTTGTCGAACTCCCTGAAATCTTCAAGCAGTGATGCATGCTCTCTTTTAGCTCTAAAGCTAGAACGAAGTCGATTAAACTCCTACAATCAATCAAACTTTATGAACACTTGCATGCATAAATTATGTGCTTTTCTTAATCAACCCCCTTATTACCAATGTAGATTCTCAACTTATTTTCCTATCACTCTTTTCAGTAAAGTTCTATCTTCTCACACAAAAATGCATGGGCATGTGACTTCATCAGAAAGACAGAAAGTTCAAATTATTAATCTGAAAACTGTTAGTTACCAGAAAGCTTTGTAATGGACAAGCCTTTCTTTTAAACCAATCACAATATTGTTCTAGGAGAAAATAAACATGATTTTTTCCATCAATAGAAAGTTAATAATGCTATCAATTTGGAGTTGTTTATTCAATTTTCTGGATTTATGATGCTTTTTTTCATTTCTGGATGAAAAAGTAATAAATAAAATAGGAACAGAAGTACCTGCGTAAGATCACGATGAATTTCATGATGACGGGTCAAAGTATGAGAAAAGATTTCTAATCCACCAGATGATACCCAAGCTTGCATTTGCAAAATTACTTGCTGCAGTTGTTTAAGTAGCTGTTCTATGTTGGATCCAAGATTACTCTCATTACCATCATCAACTTTTGTAGACACCAATTTATGATACAAATGCATTTGATCATCCAACTCTGCTTCAAGATTCCTTGCCTACAAAGATATCCATAAATAATAAAAAAGCAAAAGTATAACCTAAACCTAAGTCAAGATGCAACATACAAAAAGTATAATGTTATACCTAGAATCTTGTTTCATTCCCATACATCATGAACAACTCAACCGTATACAAGTTAGAAGATACATACAGTTTTAAGACTTTTACCATATACATATATACACATCTACGGTGCGTATATACATTGAAAACCCAAATGGTGGATCTATCAACCTCCCAAAGCATGATAACTAGTTCATCCCATCTGTTTAAACTCCTAATTATGAGATTAAATAGGTAACAAAGCTTCATTCTGCATCAAGCCAATCATTGCTAATACTAACCAATCCTTATAACCTTAATTGTAGTTTCAAAATCCAACAAAAATTGCTCCATTCTAGTCATCAACATCCACTCATCATCAGTCTACAAAACCCTAATTCACTCAAACATTCACATTTCCAAACAAAATTGAAAACCCACAAAAAAGAACTTGCTTATACCCCAACAGTAACTCCAATCAAACAAAATCACAACTGAATGATTCAAGATTCAAGAAAATGGGAATTTGAAAATCAAGAATCTAAACAGAGATACATGAAAAATGGATGAATAATAAACCTTCTTTCGCAAGGAATCCCAAGAGATTGGTGTATCCATGAAGATTGAAATGAGGGAGGAAGCTGTGTTCCACCCGATTGATTCAATTGTTGAATTGTTTGCAACCGTTTGAGACCGCAGACTCTTGAAGACGATGAAACTATTTCGTTTGTTGATTATAAGTTGTATTGTTTAGGTAGAGAACATGATTAGTAATTAGTTGTTTAAATGTTTTACACATAAATTAATTTCAGAATAAAGATTTTATTCTGTAAGTGGATTCATTCGCAATTATTGCTAGTATTAATAACTTATCACATGGTTTGAATTTTCAATTATTGCTGATCTTGAATCTTGATAAATAATTGGATTTTATATTAAATATTTCTCATAGTTTATGCTTAATTCTTATGTTTGTTCTTTGAATTTTGTTTATTCTCTTAGATGAATAAACACTATTAAACTTATTTTCATCAAAATATGAACAAAAAGGAATTTGTTGTTTCTTTAAATATTCATATGTTTAATTATACTTGCAAGGAACATTAAAAACTCAATTGAATATTTGTACGTTTGTTATAATTGCAAACGAACACAAACAAGCTCAGTTAAGGAGTATTTTGTTCCGTTTTGCTTTTCGAACGTAGTGTGACGTCTTTAATTATTTCAAATTATTAAGTATTCAATGCTTAGGTTTAAAATTTAAATATGAAGTTAATAAACCAAAGATTTCTACTCTCTTCCAACAAATTCATACCAAACCTCTATCTTAACGCATCATCAACGAAAGCCTTCATGACAGCTCCACATCGGTCTGTCCTCACGAACCACCCCAAAATCACTTCCCCCACAAACGTCTCTCTTTGCTTCCATCTCAAAGTAGACAACTTCTTGTCCGACGGAATATGAACACGATGGGCAACTCTCTCTCCCCTCGCCACGTCTACAACACTCCTCCCTCTCTCTTCTACGCCTGTCGTCCATGGCTCCAAAACCACCGACTGTAAAAGCTCTTACCAATTCTAGGCTCCTCAAGTAACCAATGTTGTTATTCCTACCACCATCATAATTGCTACAGTCTAAAACCATCACCAACCACCATCATCATACTTGCCACAGTTTAAAACAATCACCAACAACCATTGTCACCACCATGTGATCTACTTCCACCATCAACCAACCATGGTTATTTACAACACAACAAAAACATGAGTTAAGAAGCAAAACAAATGAGAAGTTAAGGTTGTTATTAAAACACTAACTGTAATAATTTACAGTACTCAAACTACAGACCCTTGAGGTATTTGGTTACATAAAAAACTGAAAAAGGAGACATCAAACAGGCAATAACTCTCTTGCCAATTGTGTACACGCGATTTAAACACGAATCCATACTAAATCAAACAAACTTGAATCTCACAAATTACATTTCCTACTTATTTTTCACCATCTTCAACCCCTAAACCATACAAAACACCAGCATACTTCTCTGTGTTTCCATTAAAGTAACCGTCTTTCAGCTTCTTAAACGCATGAGAAGTAAGCAAACTATCCGATCCTGCTTGATGACAAACACCAATTCTTTCAACATCCAAGATTTCCGCAAGCTTGTTCAATCCACCATGAAGATGGTTACAAAACCTCATCAAATGCTTGATATCATAAATCACCGGAAAATAAATCCTGATCAAATCAAAGAACCCTGCTTGCGACTTTGGCAACTCTTTACGCGTCAACAACTTAAGCAAGTACCCAAAATCATACCCGCTATGGAAAGTGACCCAACAGATATTATCATTCAAAACCACACCAGAAGACATCAACAGCTCCCCAAATCGATTTGCATCAATACCCATCTCACTGTTCTTCTTAAAATCAATCCCACACTGCTTAAGCATCTCAATCGAATCATTAGCAAAGATGTCTTCATTAACATTAAACTCGCGGAAATTAAACTGCCAAATGCAAGGCTTATCAGTCCCACAAGTCGGTAAATTCCCATTTTCATCAGAGAAAGTGAGACCCAATTGAATCAATTTCAGCATATCAACATTATCCTTCAAAGTCACATAGTTATAATCATTAATATTCTTGAATTGCGCCAACGGGCGAAGAACAACACCAGGGAACTCAGTATCCATCGCAATATAAGGGTAATCATCAACAATCTCTCGAATCAAAGCAAACTCCTCTTCAAGATTATCATTCCACACCTCTCGAATATGCACAGAGTCGCTTTTCGGTAACACAATAGACATGTTAAAGATTCAATTTTTACCGATGGGGCTTTCAATTCTCTCTTAAACCGAACCAGATCTGCAATAATTCAAACAAACAAAACAAAAAACCCTAACTTTAAACCAAACCCAGATGAGAAAACATCAAATACATCATAAAAATCAAAAAGAAACTCATTTCTGATCAACAGATTCAAGAAATCAGAAGATCGAAGAACAGAGACGCATCAAACACACATATCTAAAGATGTAAAAAGCTTACCTTTTTAAACAAGAGGGTGAGATCTGAGGGTGTAATCGAACAGATCTTGTAGATGTGAATCACAATCGGATTGAAATGGTTTCTTTCTTTGAAGATTTGAGTGCTTTAGGGTTTGATTTGGGTCAACGGATATGAACATAGAGGCTGTGAGATGATAGGGGAGATGGGTGGGGAGTAGAAGGCTCCTTAAATCAACTGAGGGACAGTGTGAACCGATGGGCATACAAGGGAAAGTGACATTGTAAGGGGTGAAAATGGGAGTTACGACGTCGTTTTGGTAGAGGTGATGCCTCATCGACTCATCGTACCCTAGAGTTGACTGGGTAAAATTATGTGACTTTTGACTTTTCAAAGTCCGATTTTGGTGATGTGTGTTTGGAATTTGATTTCTAGAGAGATCAAATGCTAATAGTAACATAGTTATGTGCAACTTTTTTATAATCGGGTCTAACAACGAACCAATCATTTTTACTGGTCGACTGGTCGGTGTGATCGGACCGGATTTAAAAATCACATGATGGCATACTTATATATATGTATATTATATATAGTTATATGTATAATTTAATATAAGTATATTTTATAGTTATATTTAAAATTCAAGAATAATTATATATGCAACACTCTAATTCATTATCCGATCTATTAAACCCATTACAATCCAAATAAAAAATTGAAAATCTGGTCTAACTCGGTTCTCAATCAAACCGACGAACCGATTCAAACCGACCGGTTCTTGGAGAAGAAAACGATTTGGGGTGGATCGGACCTGTGACCCAACCGAATCCCGGTTGGACTGGTCGTTTCGATCTGAGTCTAACAACACTGGTTATTAGGGCTCGAGTAGTCACTAATGAAACTTATATTGAGATCAAGAATTCAAGTTCTATTTATAACGATTTGATGTAAATTAGTTATGATATAGAGTTATAACTCTATTAGATGTGTGTGTGACTTTACATTTACAAAAAAATAATGCTAATAGAAGACTTTTAGGAAAAAAAGTATATTTTAATAGTATATTGACCCCTTTAATTTAAACAAGATTTTAGAATAAAATAATTAAAAATTATTATACATTTCAAACGAATCTTTCAACTCATCTTAATAAAAATAATATAATGATGTTGCTGAGGACAAGTGTATATTTTTTAAAGTTTATCTGGTGCTACATGTCATTTTTACTTAATTAACATACAATGAAAGAGTGTATATTATTAAAAGTAAATCTTACCATTGTTTAGATTAAAGAAATCAAATTTGTAACTACAAAGAAAATAACTATATATTTAGGTATTCAATCAATTTGATTAAAGTGACTCATAAAGTAGTCACACTATGTAGCTTTTAACCCAAAATATAAATTGTCGTGTTGTTAATAATATTTTTCTAGATTTGTGTTGTGTTGTATGTTGCATTGGTGGTGTGTTTTAGTGATATTTTATTTTATTGCTTTAAAGAAAAGTTGGAATGCAAGATTCATAAAATCAAACCATATAGTTCGAATGTAGGTAGCATAATTACTTCTTTCTTCTTGTTTTCATAGGCTTTTCGTAAGGATGAAATGAGTATCCAACTGATTACAATTTCTTTATAAGACGATTCAAGTGGTGTGTATTTTCATTTACAATGTTAGAGATTAACTTCTGAAAGTACTTGTGAAAATATGCTCTCAGTTAATAAAATCAGTTATTCATGACCTAATAATTTAATTGTACGATGTTTGCCTTCTACAAAAATTATGTGGATTTAATTCTTACCGGTGTATAATAGTTATTATTCAAAAGAAAAAAGTTAACAAAACCAATTAATTGCTTCACTGAAAGAAAAAAAGGTTAAGTAATATTACCTGAATATCAAATCGAAATACCCGGCTCACCATACGTTACCACTCCTAGTTGAGATACTCTTGGTGGTAGTGAAACTCACTAAGAGTATTAAGGTGAAATTCTAGTTTGAAATAAGATTATTCTTGTTCTAATGAAGGGGTAATACTATGGTAATACTATAAGACTGAGAGTGATTTTAAAGTATGTAACATGTTCCTTCCAAGAATCCAAGTGCATTCTCTCATTGACAACCTTATCTTCCTGATTAACGAGGTTGACGCAATACTTTATTTCTCACTCCCATTGAAATCGACCTAAAAGTGAACCTCCAGCACCGGAAGCCAAGACTACTTACTAACGCTTGAAATGTTGTTTTTCATGTGTTTTTTTGGAAGAGCTTCTTGTGATGATTTCTTAACAACTTCCATTTATGAAATTGTCTCTTCGCCATCTCCCCATGTTCTAATTTCATACTCATGTTTAAACATTATCGTTATTTCTAGAACACTCTCTACCCATCACTATTTATAGAATGGTCTTTGTTCATTAGCATTTCTAACTTCTCTATATATTATTATTTTGCATCTCATGTATCACACACATATACACAAACCTTTAAATGGTATCAAAGTAAAATTTTTTAAAAAATACATCTTTTCCTTACACCCATCTTCTTCCATTTCATGGCTTGTTTTGAAATCATGAAACCCCTTAAAAGGTGATTAGATTAATTTTGGGATTTCAAAAATATTGTTTGGTTGGTTAGTTATGAATTTCCATACCGTACTGAATGGTTTGATTTACGATATATAATCGCACTGGTCGGAAAAAGGAACTAGGCCACAGGATTTTGGCTAAAAAAACTTTTACATTTTACTTGGATCTTTTATTACTTTCGCTTAGACTATGCACATAATTGTACTTTGTTTATAAATATAATTCAAGGAGCCGGTCATTTAGGTTTTAGCTTTTGGAACTTATGTTATGGCTTTTTGTTATAAAGGCTTAATAAGCTCAAATGTTGAAATCAAACTTGAGTCGAATAGTTAGTAACAACTTCGTTTAGTTTAATTATACTTTTTAATGGGTTGATTATGGTTTATAATAGTTAAAAACCATTACTTCGCGTTGATTCATGGGTTGACCAAGATACCCTCAAGACCAGATTATGAACGCCTCTATCCAGCAATATTATTTCATCCATCGTAACTGTCTATCTCGGCTAACTCTCCTCATTATGTTCTATTACATAACTATTCTTCCATAGTCCAAGTTACACAACACCATCCCTTCCATTGTGTTGTCTCTCATTTCTAATTGACCAGCAAAAAATCATCTAAGCAGAAGATTCCACGTGTTTCACTCACCTACGCACTATGAAACGATTTTCAACCATTGATACGACATTTTCTAGCACCTACATCATGATTTAGCATCACTACCAATGCCATTCAGTTAGTTTGACCTTTCCAATCACAAATCACCTTTTCTTCCACAAATCACCTATTGATCCTTTAGCATACATATATTATGTCATCACCAGTATTGAAGCCTACATCAAAAAGAACTTAACTATGTAAATGGCATGAATTGTTTGTAACCCTTACATAAGTTTTTATGTTCTAAATCATGACAATGGTTTTGCACTAAAGGATATAATCATCCTTAATCAAAAACAACTAGCTGGTTTTATTAAGATTTAGAAATCTAATGTTAATTGTTAGAGCGAAATGAGTTTTTTGAAGAACATGTAACTCATATATCATCTAATCATGCTTCTAATGTTGGACGTAGATGCATAAGTAACAAAGCATGACAATGTTGCCAATGACATATGAAACCTCAAAAGTAACACAACAAGTGATGACATATGATTAATATATTTAAAATAGTTTAAACGCAATTACCTAAAGATATATTGTTTCATCAATTATTCAGGGAATAACTAATAATAATCCCCTATATATTAATTGTTATTTTTTTGAGAAAATAATAACTAGATATTAGTATTTTGATTTTATTGTATTATTTATTTTTAATTTGTATATTAATAATTACCATGGATTGAAATGTCCATGGTAATATACAATTGGATTGTACTTATAACTAAACCATAATTTTTAATGGGTGATAATTGGTCTAATCTTCCTACTCTAATAAAAAGGTAAATGGGGTGTCACATATCAACACCACATTCATTCTCATCAATTTTTTTCCGATTCTCTTTCCTATTTAATAATTATATTAATTATTAATAATATTATTTATTTGGTTTTACACTATAATATAATTAGTTTTTAATAAATTAATAAGGAGATCTTTTTATTTATGTTATTTCTATAAAAATAGTTTTTTATAAAAGGATTTTTTTCTAAAAAATAAACTATTTTTATGTAATATTTTCAAATTGTTTTTTTATAAGTAAATTTTTTGTTTAAAAAATAATAATTAAAATAGGGAGTTATAGTAAAGAAATTTTAAATAATAAAAATATTTTAAAACGTTATTTTGAAACAAAATGTTTAATTTATCTTTGAAAAAAAATTAAAAAGTTAATATTATTGTTTTATTACGTATCTTTATTACTCATATATAATTCCAATCATATCATGTCTTACTATATCATTTTATAATTAATAATTTTTATTTTATTTTATATTTATTTATTCAACCCGTGTAACACATGGGTTTACTAAAGATAGTAGATTATATAATTATTGAAAAAACTCATGGAATGAATTAGAGGTGGGAGTATTATACGTGAGGGTTTCATTATTGAATATACAAGCAATTGAGAAGAATACCTCTACTGTCACCTTGGACCTTTGTTTGTGTTGATTAAAGCTTGGTGATTCATATATTGGCCAGCACCTCGGTCGTTGATTTGTTATGAGTATCATTAGTGAAGACGACTCAATCATTCTAGCAAGATTAAAAAAAAGGCAAAGGCTTCTAATGTTTTAAATCTCCTCTTCTTCTTTTATGTTTCTTATGTTCTTGAACTGGACCTGTGGCAAGATTTAAGGGCTGTTTAGAAGGTTCAATGATGTTAGGATCGGATCGGACCGGCCGGTCCAACCGGTCCGACCGGGGATCGGCTAGGTGGCCGGTCCGGTTCGCTATGGTTCGTTTTGGGCTGGTCAAACCGGCCGGTTCGTCCCGAACCGGTGGTCAGAACGGGAAACCGGACCGGTTCGAACCGGATTTTGTTTTTTATTTTTATTTTAATGGGTAAAAACAGGGTGTTGAACTATAAATTAATGTGTTGGATATACAAATATAGTTAAGTTTTATATATAACTATAAATACATATATAAATTACTTATATTTAATTATATATATAACTATATATATAATATACTATATATATAATTATGACGTCATCCGGTCCGACCACCAAACCAGTAAGGCGTTCGATTCGACGTCCGATCCGATTCTGAAAATATTAAGAAGGTTTTTAGTTGTCACAAATAGATTATCTTTTAATGGTTCGTAGTCTTTTATTGATTTATAGTTTTAAATTGTTAAAAGGTACCTTAAGTATGAATAGTTAAAAAATAACAGTTAAAAGACTACCAAACAACCTAATCTACACATTTTGTTCGCCGTAAAATATAAATCCCTAAACTTGAAGTAATATCTTTTTTACACTCACCAACATCGTTAAGGGATCCGATAAAGGAACATCTTGTCAGGTGTTATGCGGACACCCTTTGAATTTTTTTCACGCCCCGTGAAGGCCCTTACGGGCCATATTGGTTTGCAAAATATCAAATCAGTAAATCAGTCAACTTATGACCGTAAGTAAAATTTTCTATTTTTTAATTTTTTGTTTTAAAATTTCATTTTTAAATAAATGTTTTTAATAATTTAATTAATTAGGTTATAGTACTTTTTAGTTTAATTTTTTTACTTTTATATATACCTAAAAAAGTAAATCCAAATTCTTTATTTTATTTTATTTTTTGCTTTTATAAAATACTTATTTACAAATTTTATAAATTAATTTATATAAACATATTATAAATACATATATTGGTTATTGGAATATTATCTTCTTCTTTATCTCTCTGCATACACACACACACAGAGAAAGAGAGAGAGAGAGAGAGAGAAGAATAAAGTTTTAATAACACAAATTAATAATGTTTTTTAATAATTCACTTACAAACATTTCATAAAATACAAAACATACACTCACAATTTTATAGAGAACGAAATGTGAATGCTCCAACTAAAACCTTTATTTATATAACTTACAAATAAGTATTTTATAACAGCGAAAAATAAACCCAAAAAATATTAATAATTAATAAATCATAAATGAATGAAAAATGTAAAGAAAAAATAAAAAAATTTCAGAATCTTACTTTACGGTCATAAGGCTTATTGCGACCCTGTCATTACGGGTCATAATGGACAATATGGGCCGTAAAAAATTATGAATTGACTGATTTGATATTTACAGATCAATACGGTCCATAAAAACTCTTACGAGCCATATCTAGAACGTCCAGATACCAATATTTGTGTATATAATATGCCTCATCTTTAAACCTTAGTCCTTTTCTTTAAGTGAGTAATCATTATACTTGGTGTCAATTCTATAAAGAACTTCATAAAGAGATTTTGTTTGATTCATGTACTTGGAATAGTTGACCGAGGTCTCATATATTATTATATTTGGTCGGCTAAATAGCGAACAATATAATGTCAACAATAATTACAATATCCCTATGAGAATTTGCAAACACATATTTTAGCCAAAATTAATTACGACTCCATAATATTTTGTAATAATTGCTAATATCCAAAATTATAACATTGACAAAAGAATCTAAACTAATAAAATGTAATACATTAAGAAACACATAATATTATTATTTTTCACTTAAATTATCGATAAGATTGTATTTAGGGTCGAGTAGAGTTAATCGGGCAACGCCATAAGTAATCAACGCCTTAGATCAAGCTAGCAATAAAGTTACCGGGTATCAACTGATAGAAAAAAAAATTAAAACTCTAAGATGGATTTATAGTAGCTAATCAACATAAACATCTATAATACCACTTCCTAGCATTTTGTTCTTTTTTCTATTTAAGTTCTTATAACAGTTGCGTTCATTTTATTAACAAGATATAATTATTCTGTATAAAGCTCCTTGGTTGATTTCTGTTTAAGTTCTTATACCACTTCCTAGCATTTTGTTCTTTTTTTGTATTAAGAGTTCTTTTTTCAAGATATAATTCTGATCTTCTGTAAAGAAACTTTGTTTTTACTACATGTGGTTTGATATAAATAATGTTTTTCATTCAAATATTTCACAATCTTGATTATCCTCATTGTGGTTCACATATGTCTCAATTAACTCTAGCTCATTAATTCCGTTATATAATTATGTTAATTACAGAGCATTCTAGACATTTTACTAATAAGGGATGATAATATAATTATTCAAACTTATTAACAAAAATATTGCACTCTCTCTCTTCTCCCTACCGCTTATCTCTTTCCCAAGAAACCCTAGATGGCAACTAATCACCACACAACCACCACCCCTCCGCCTCCTCTTTCCTCATTGCTACCCACTATTGTTGCATGAGATTTTATTGATTATAAGGTCACCACACAGCCACCACCATTGTCGCCCCCTTGAACCACCACATTGTTGCCTCAATCACCTTGAACTACCACATTGTTGTCTCTACCGCCTTGAACCACCTTAATCATTAGATTTGGAATCGTGGGAGGGGGCTAGGGTTTTTACTGATTAAGGAGAGAATTAGGTTAGGCTAGAGGCTTCGTTTTAGAGAGAAATAAAACGAAGGTGTGGTGTTGCTGGTGGCAGCAAGTGGTGGGGGTGGTGGAGACGAGTGTTAATGCCGGTGGCGGTGGTGTGGGGATGGCCGAAAGTGGTGGTGCCGTAAGAAGTGATAGTATGGGCGGTCGGGAGAAGTGATGGTGGTAGTGGTCATGAGGTGTAGACATGGGGAAGAAAATAACGTTTTAATTAATTTAATAAAATTACACAAACAATCACTTGTTTATGTGAGTATATTATACAACTAGGCTGTAACCCATTATAATATACGGGTTGGATAAGAAAAAATATTAACTATTTATTAATAAAAAGTTATGAACTATAAAACGTTATTTTGATATAAGATATAATTAAAATTACGTATAAGTAAATGGTTTAGTTAATAAAATATTAAAATTGTTTTTTAAACTTTCATTTTAAAAAGTTTGTCCATACATTTTGTTTTTCTAAATCTAGAACATTTCCTTCTAAAGAAATTGTTTTAGAAAAAAAATGACATTTTTTATGAAAATCCTGTTGTTTTTAATTATTATAACTAATATAAAAAAGTATATCATAAAAAGCATAAGCGAAGTTTACCCTAAATATTTGACCCGGTTTTGTTTCAATTATAAGTAAAATCAAAGAGTATATCATTCCTAAAGATAAAAGGGATCGTCCTTGTAATTTACTCTTGTGCAGTGGGGAAAAAGGGACCAACAGGAAAGGAAAAGTATGATGAAATTACTATCATGTCATCATAATGTTATTGTGAAATTATTATCATGTCATCAGAATGTTACTGCAGCTAAAGTGAATATAGTTTGATGGTGTATTATGTAGTAAATCCCACTGTTGCACTTTAACGTGAACCCATTTGATGGCCACTTGATTCATTTTTAATATAAACTCTGTTTTCTCTAAGATAGCTTTGGATTATCGATTGAAGGTTTACTTTAATTTTATGATTAGCTATTAGTGCTCAAAAGAAAATTTATTTTTTATTTTATTTACACGAGAAAAAATAAATAAATCACCAAAACCATCTATATTGATGTTACATACCGTTAGGAGAGGTATGTTGGTTGATCGGATTCCTATACGTGTTGCTTTTTATTATGAAACGATTATTTTATCACGCCGTGCGTTCAGCGAAAACACTACTAATTTTTTAATAAATTAAGACGCGTGGTTATTTATACCTATAGTAGTGAGTTACATAAATTTGTGTTAACTTGATTATCCACTTAAATGCCATAAAAATGCATATTATGCCCTACTAGAATTACATGAGAGATTCATGTATCGATTTTCACTCACGTACTATAAATCTTGAGTGATAATATTAACTTAAATGTTAGCGTAACGGAAAACTTAATCATAACACGATATAAACGATAAACCATTATACTTTTATTCAGTATAGTATAATGGTTAAACCTATTGAAGTTGAAGGATAATGAAACTTTAATGTTTTGTTTTAAATATTTTTAGTTGATTTTGTTTAATATATTTTTCTTGATACTATACGTTTTAACTTTTCAACCGTGAAATAAAATAGTAAAATACATAAGAGGATATGATATTGGTGGATATGAGAATATTTAGCGTTGCAAAACATATACTCTACGGTTTACATCATAAGGTAGTTTATTGTAATTATGCCGCCTTAGTTTTAATTAATCATTTTATAAGTAGGTAATGACAAGTTGACAACATGAAGCTTGTTCACTTTATGTTACATTGATAGCATCTGCAAGTTGCTTTCACCATATTAAATTTATTTAGCCTTTGATTTTAACAAAATAACATAACCTTGGTGGGGCTCGAGTGTATTTAATATTTTACGGCAAGAAAGGGGCGTGGTTTAATTCTAGAAACTAATTTAACTAAATAATACACATCTCTTGTCTAGAAATAAAGGACTAGAAGTTAAGGAACTTCGAAATTTATTAATTTTCTCACTACTATTAATAGTTGCATATTTTTACCGAAAATAAAATGTTATTTTCGTTCCTGACGTTTCACTAAATTTATCATTCAATCCGAAATTTTTTTTTTGTCATTTCAGTCACTATAGTTACCAAATATTGTCATTTTCATCCACTACACTAACTCCGTTAAATATTAGGATATTTTAGTCTTTTTCAATACCCTAATTATTCAACTAAAACAAATTAACCAAATAATATTCAATTAAAATTAAAAAAAAACACTTGAAGCGACTAGTGAGACCGGTCGCTTCGAATTAAAAAGCTTCGATTAACTTTAACCAATGTTATTCAATTGAGTTCTGCTGTGGGATCTCAATTAATCTTCACGTTTGTTCAAACATGTATTGTTGTTCGATTGAGATCTGCTATTGTCACATTTCGTTTAATTGAAGTCTGTTATTGTCATGTTCAAACAAACGTGACAATAACATACATCAATCAAACAAAGCGTGACAACAGCAGACCTCAATCGAACAATGGTACACGTTCAAACAAAACGTGAAGATTAATTGAAATCTCACAACAAACCTTAATCGAACAACATGAGTAAGAGTTAATAGAAGTTTTTAAATTGAAGTGTCCGGTCTCACTGTCGTTTCATGTGTATTTTAGTTTTAATTGAATATTAACTTATTAATTTCTTTTAATTGGATAATTAGGGTGTTGAAAAGACTAAAATGTCATCATATTTAACAGAGATCTTAACGGAGTTAGTGGAGTGGATGAAAATGACAATATTTGGTAAAGTATAACGACTAAAATGACAAAAAAATTTTTGAATTGAAATGACAAATTTAACAAAATGTAAGGAACAAAAATGACATTTTACTCTTTTACTGATAAAATTAATGATAACAATTTTATAAAATGCACAATTTAGAAAATAAGTTATATGATTTGATATCATCATAGGTATATTTTAATAATATGATGTGTCATGTCAATCATATAACATATTATATTACAATACGAAATTCAAAATATACTTAATTCTAGCAAGGTCTTAAATTTTGAAGTGTTATATTATATAGTTTTTTTGTAATCATATATACCGAATATAAATCGATATTACTATATAATAAATAAAAGTTTTGATAGTCACGTGTTATTCTCTTGTGTCTTCTTATCGTTATTTTCTCATCTCTTTTTTTTACTTAGTAAATGACGAGACATGTGCCACTATCTGGTAAGTCGTCACTCTTATTAAAATCATACTTTTTTAGATATTTACAAAATTTTGAATTTAATTTATTTTACCATCAATTATATAGTTCAATCATATTATAACTTTTAAATTATCATTACTATTTACTAATTACTATTTATTTCTTATTCAGCTCGTGTGATACACATGATTTCTAACCTGCTCGGTACAAACTTGAATGCTTTAAACACTAAGATGATATTTAATTCCAGTTAAAAAAACTGTTACCTAACAATTATACCAACATTTACAAACACTTTTATTTGGACCAGGAAATGTGGGCAAGTAATCACATGTTGCTTTTGATAAAAATTGATGTCTCTTTCGACATGCTTCCCAACAATCAAGCGACACTGTGATATCACCGTCGCACCACTTTGGAGTAAACGGTACTAACTCGGTGCATTCATCACCCTTTGCCGGAATCATAATTTCAACTGTATCATCAACCAGATATATAATATAAGACGGGAAAGAGTTCATATGCAAACCAAGAGAAATTGAGAAAATTTTAAACTAAATCTTAACTTTTGGTTTGTTAAGATCAATATATCTAACTTTTTTAATAAAGAAGTATAGATTTATATTTGAGTGGGACATTTCCAACATCATTTAGAACTATTGATCTTAATCAAACAACGGCTTAGATTTAGTTTTGCAGTTTTCTCAATTTCTCTTGGTTTGTATTTGAACTCTTCTCATATAAGATGTATTGTATAAACATTTATAATTTTTGAAGGTTTAAACTTATGCAATGTAAGAGAATAAAAAGATAAAATGTATATAAAAAAAATATATGTACCTGTGAGTACAAGGAGTATGAGAAGGAGCACATCATACACACGAATACCGCTGAATCGCGTCATATTAATTTTGGGGATATATTTTGTGTGTGTGAATGTTAAGGGAGTGATAACAATTTTATTGTTTTGTGTAGAATCAATAGAATGTCGTTGTATAAATAGTGAAATCATTAAAGAGATGCTAGTTCCCAATGGACGAACCAGTAGTAATTAAGTGTGGTACTCCCCGATTAAGTCTCATTTGATCAACACTTTTTTCAAAAATAGCCATTGACCAAAACATTTTTAAAAATAACCACCGTATCGCCCACGTGGCATTTTAAAAAACTCATTTTTTATTTCGGAGATACGCCGGCAATACCACGTGGGACCTGTATCGCCGGAGACAATTTTTTTTAAATATTTTATTGCCGGAGATACGTCGGAGATACATCACTTATTCTGTATCGCCCAACTTTTTTATAAAAATAAAAATATGAATTTTGAATTTCTTTTAAAATAATTCATTAAGCAAATACCATTTTTTAAATCTAAAAAAACTTATTTTTAATGAAAATATATCTATAAATACTATAAACTTTTTAATCCATTTACTCATATATCATTCATGATCCAATACCATTCTTTATTTTTCACTCATATGTCATGAATAAACAACCATATCATTATCATCCGGTTACTAAACCATCAAGTTGGATTATGGAAAATGGAGGCACCCAAAAAATTAATTCGAATCTTTAAAATGTGCAGACAAATGCCGTACAAAAGAATTATCTTTAAATTAATATACTTTGTAATGATTTTTTTAAATATTTTTTATATATTTGGATAGTTTTTTGTTATTTTTTTAAATTTTTTTAAATGGGAGACACACGAGGGATGGTGTATCTCTGGCCGGAGATAAAAAAAAATTATATTTTGTTTATTTTGGGCGATACACGAGATGCGATATATCTCCGGCTGGCGATATGTAATTAGTTTTCTTTTTTTTAATTTTGAGCGATACACCAGCGATACCACATGTATTGGTATCGCTGGAGCCATAAAGCTGGCCATACCACATGCATTGGTATCGCTAGCTAGAGATATTTGAACACTTGTCATAATCTGATTCGTTGAATATTTTGGATTTTTTTTTAAAGTCAATAGCTATTATCGTAATTTTGATTGGTAAATGGCTAATTTGGAAATTTATGTGTGTTTCCGTCTTGCAAGGTGTAGGTTGTGATGATTTAATCTTAAAAAAGTTGATGCTAAAGAAAATTAAATAGATACTAAATTTTTATATAAACGTGAGGGTGGGCGGGCACACCCGTTGCGAGGCCACGGTGTGGCCTTGCGCCACGCGGCGCCACCGCCACTGCCCCCCTCCATGCCACGATTTGGGTGTTTCACGGCACACCCGCGCCGTGACAATCTGTCCTTGTGTCTGTGAACTTTTGCATGCGTGGGGTGTAGTGGTGTAGTGTGTCATGGTGTGGCACACACCGTCGTTACCAAATTTGAGTGTGTGGTATAGTATGATATGATAAAATTTAATTGATGAGTATATGATGTGATATGGTGTATATGATGAGAGCACCGCCTCCACCCTAAGGTTGTGATCAATTAATTAGAGAAAAAATAATGTTACAAAAAATTAAAGAGATGCTAAAATATTAGATGAATGTAAACAAGTTCGACCAGTAGATTTCGGAGGCTTTGTTGCGACAAAGTAAAAATGGGTAATTAATATATAAACTTATATATATGCAATTTAAAATAATTATTATGACGATAAATGTTATAATAAAAAACAAAACCAAATTACTATAGCAAATTGACATATCATACAGAGTTAAATAAATCATAAGAGTACTATCCTAGTATTTTCTTAAGAGTTAATTACATAAATGGTCCTTGTGGTTTATGAAAAATAACAGATTTGAGTATTAAGGGTTTTTTGTAACAGGTTGAGGTATTATGTTTTCAATTTCGTTACAAGATTGGGTATTAAGACTAACAGACGTTAGTTTTTCTGTTAAATTAATAAAAAATGACTAAAATACCCCTAGATGGTATTCTCTTTTATTCAGGGACCATATGTGTAATTATCTATAACTTAAAATGATCCAACCTCCACCCACAATCCCCACCCACAATCTCTTTTCAAAATCAGGTTACCACCACCGCTGAATCCACCACCATGTTACCCACCATCGCTGCAGCCCACCACCACCATGGTCAATGCCCAGTTCAGACCCCAAATCACCACTAAATCCACCATCGCCGCCCTATAAGAAAAACCCCAACCATCGGTCACCATCAAAAGGGTAAACCACCGCCATCTAACCACCACCATCGGTCACCATCAACACCATTTCGTCCGCCCCACCCATCTAACAAAACCACCATAACCAGTTGCAATTACACCGTTGGTTCCCCCCACCTCAACTTTTTCTCAAAACCCTAAAACCCAATTGGGGATTCTTGATTTTGGGGCTTGTATGAAAATGTGGTAATTGAATGGAGATGAAGCAACGTGGATTGTGTGATGGTGGCGATGATGCGACGATGAAGATGATGTTAAAGGTGGTGTTGTATCATTTAAAGAGATGAAGAAAATGGTGGTGGTGAGAACGATGTGAGGGGGTGGTGACCGGCGGCGAGGGATGTTGGTGATGGTGGCCTACAGTGGGGGCTATTGGTGGTGGCGGGCGGTGGGGCTGTTAGTGGTGGTGGCCGGCGATGGGGGCTAACGGTGGTGGTGGAGACATTATTCTGAAACCTAAGTAATATATATATATATATATATATATATATATATATATATGTATATGTGTGTGTGTGTGTTAAATTACACTCAGTCCCTTATATCTACTAAATGACACAATACATTAATAGTCCTTGTAAAGTGAAAAGACAAAAATGCCCTTAGGTTTAACAGAAAAGTTAACGTCTGTTAGTGTTGATATCTTAACTCGTTAGAAATTGAAAACACAATACCCAAACTTGTTACAAAAAACTCTTAGTACCCAAATCCGTTATTTTTAATAAACCACAGGGACTATTTGCGTAATTAACTCTTTTCTTAAATATAAAGTTGTTGACCTCTTCATAATTTATAGTTTCTAATACAGCGTTCTCAACAACTATTATTATAAACTCTTTTAAGTATTTACTTGTGATATTACATATTGTAAGCAACATTAGAACAGCTTTAATTTTGAAAAACCGTCTCGTGGATGTCTTAATTATTGGATGGTCTAACAATATTCTATATGTTCATTACCATCAATAATTGATCCTTCACCATACTTGAGTGAAGCATCAAAAAGACTTTTAACACCACTAAAGATTTTAACTAAATTACACTTTTAATCTATGTTGTTTGTAAAAAATAACCTTTACAATTCAAAAGTTAAAAAAGTTAACTTTTTAGTCCATAATATTTTATTATTGTTGCAACTTGAAGATCTGTTGGATCACTTAGGAAAAGAAGTGGTGATAAAGATACAAACGTGAGCCTTCAAATTTGCTGGCAAAAGTCATCAATTTGGTCTACTATAGCTCCAAAAATTTCAATGCCATTCAATATAAAAAGTCAGTTAACAGGATCTAGAAAAAAATTATCACAACTATAGATAACATCTTGTTTGTAGCAACGTGTTGGATGATATGAAAAGCTAGGAAAGAAAGCATCTTCAATAACAAGCGACTAATACTCAAAGAATCGAGGAAGAAGTCAGAACTTGGTCACTTTTTCAGGTAAAAAGATAGGCCGAAATACAACATCGTGGAGACTTGGTGTAATTTTAATTTTAGTGTATTTCATAATTTTTCCATCTTCCATAGTGTATTTTTGCTAGCTCCTGCAAGTTTGCTATAATAGTTTGGTGGTATATTGTGTAGTAAATCCCACCCTAGTAGTTTTACATGCACCATTTTGATGGTCGTTTGATTTCTTTTTAACAAAGGCGTTTTAAATTTGTTTTGGCAACCCATAACCACTTAGTTATGAGACTCACCTCTAATCACTAAGCCTCAGTCATCACCCTGTTTGATGGCCATTTGATTAAACTTTAACATAAACCATGTCTCCCATGCGTTGGATTAGGCGTGACAATTTTTGACATGGACCTGTTAACATGATATGAAATTATCAGGTTTTAATGTTTGAGCTTAACAAATTTTATGTCTTAAACAGATCGATACGTTAAGAGATGATAAAATTCATGTCTAAACAGGTTAAATACCTGTTAGCCTATTAAGACATGTTAAATACGTTAAGAGATCTATTGCCTCTCATCGACCATTGATCGTCCATCGTCCGACCATCATCCATCAATCTTTGCCATTATCGTCATCCGGCCATCATTGTCGTCCAGCCCACAACCACCGACTCACCACCATCATCATCCGAGCACACTCACCATCCATCGATCTCTGCATCTCGAATCCATCATCTATAATGGTGCAAGCTTTTATTGTAGTAAAATTTGAAGTTTTAAACTTTTTATATCTCAAATCCATCAATCTCGAATTCATCATGTAAGTTTTAAATGTTTTGTTTTCAATTGTTGCTGCATATTCTCTTTTATGTTCAAGATCTCATATTGGTGCAAGCTTTTATTGAAGTAAAATTTGAAGAATGTTTCATAAAAACAAACTTTATTCATGTCTATTACGATTGTGTCTTATCGTGTTGTGTTTAACTTGTTATGTCATCCCTACGCTGGATTATCAAATGTGGGTTTTTTTTATTATAGTTTCAAGTATTGGTGCTAAAAAAGAATAACTTATTTCTTATTTCATTTACACTTAGAAAAAAATAAATCAATCACAAAAAACCACCTAGGTTGATGTTACATACTGTTTAGGAGAGGTATATTGGTTGGTCGGATCCATGTGAAACGAGTATTATGCCTCGTGTGTTTCAACGGAAACATTACTCAATTTTGAATATATTAAGACCAACAAGTTACGTCGATAAAGTGAAATGATAATTTTATTAAATTGAAGACATTTTAAAAAACAACATCATCGGCAACAATAACAACATATAAAACTAATTAATCTATAGAGTTAATTTGATTTCCTTGAAGTTTAATAAAAACAACTATTTTCCTCAAAAAGATTAAAACATCAATTTACTTCAAAAAGTTTCGTAATTTGTTTTAATTTCAATCCAAAAGTTATATAAGTTGTTTCAAATTTAATTCAAAATATAAAAATTTTAGAATGAAATTCAAACAAATTACAATTTTTGAACTGAAATTTATGTTTTGAAATTTTTAAAGAAAAAAGATTATTTTTATCAAACCTTAAAGAGAAAAATTAAAAATCAACTCTAATATATCTTGTATGGTGCATCAATGCTCTCATACCCTAGTTTAGACTAATAAGTCCCTCTAGAGTAAAACGAATAGAGCACAATATCCTTATTGTTAATCATCTCTATACCGATAGTGCCCATCAACCCAAATAAAATGAATTAGTAGGTTGTATGCATTAAAAAGGGTTTTGTTAACTTTCAACATGTATGACCACTAGGACCCATTTAACACATTCCTTCTTCAACCTTTTTAAAAGTGAGTGTGATATAAGTGTATTAAGATTAAGATCGATCTCTATGACATCAACAATTTATGAGTATGTCTTGTTGTAGATTTTTTTAGTGGCGAACACATACATCTGCTATAATTTACTCTTAAATTCACTTGTTGCCCACTTTATGCGACTTGTATCCGTACAAATTTAATAGGAAAACACGATAGAATTTATAATATTCAAAATAAGATGATTATAATAACTTTATTGAGCACTTTGCATTATGAATTTATTATATTCAAAACATGACAGAATTTCATACTGAATTTATCAACATTATAAGTGAAAACAAAAGATAACCACAAAATGTCATATGTAAGAGCAATAATTAACTATTGAGTATTAGATTTTTGAGCAACAATGGCCTCAAAGGCATTGAAGATTTGAACGAGTAGTGTTTTTTGGGCTTTAATTTCATCTTCAGTTACCGTAGTATTACTATCGGTCTTTTTATACTTAAGTGTACAACCTCCATCAACTAACGGTATCACCTTCATTTCTTCTATATATAGCACATATCCACCATATACATAAGTACATGTGAAATTCACTAAATCGACACCAGTAACAGTCCACCTTGATGGCGCCATCAACTCTGTTTCCGCAAAAAAGATTAAACGTAAAATAAGAATGAATGAAAAAGATAACGACGAATGAAACTTTTTAACTCTCTACTTGCACAAACTAATGATAACAAATAAAAGTCCTAGAATATATTATAATTTAAGGATGTAAACAAGCTTACCTGTCATGAGATATACAAGATCAACTCGTTAACAGCTTGAATCAATTCATTATTTCACACATCTTTAGACTTTGAAGCAGGAAAACCAAAAAAAAAACACTACATACCAGATCTAATCTCCTTGACAGTGAAATTGACCGCATCACCTCCGAAGCCATCACCTTCCAAGGTCACAACCTCTGCATTGAACTCTTTAGGAAAAGCGGTTTTGGCAAAGAACTCTAAATACGAGAGGACTAACTCTTGAAAGACCTTTGAAGCAGGGATCGAGCTAGTAATCTCCGATTCCCAAACCGTAGCATTAGGGATCGAGCTAGTAATCTCTGATACCATATCAATAACATTAGCCATTTGTGTCAATTTGTTTTGCAGATTGGACTACATGAACTATATATAAATAGTAACCAAAAAGAGAAGGCAGCCAAGAGAAAGGTGGGGATAATTTTTTTTACTGATTTTTAAATGTGTTCAAACTTTTGTTACCTAATACCTTGTATATAAAAGAATGTAATTCGTTTGGGACTAGTACATTGTGCTTGTTTACTTGTACCACTGTAGAGAGCCTAAAACATTTGACTGGTCGAACTTTCGTTGAGCCTAGGAGCAATTTTTTATAAGGTAGGTGAGTAGGTCTTATAAGGCAATTGGCTCATATTATATTAGTATATAACATGCCTCGTGAACAATTGGGCATATTGTATATATGAGTTATCAACATGTAATTTATCTTATATAGAGAATAAAATAAATTTTA
Organism: Flaveria ramosissima; assembly: GCA_025215565.1. Lineage (NCBI taxonomy): Eukaryota > Viridiplantae > Streptophyta > Magnoliopsida > Asterales > Asteraceae > Flaveria > Flaveria ramosissima. The sequence continues at coordinate 48,871,779 of CM046044.1, forward strand.
TGATTAAATTTAAATAAACACCAACACATACAGAACCATGAATATTTCTTATGAAACAAAGTTTTAAAAACTTGAAATATAACTGTATAGTACTATAGTATGTTATCAAAAAAAACAAACAAACAAAGAAATATATCTAGTATATATTCACTAATAACAAATTAACATAAGCTATAGTCAGGATTCGGAAAAAGTAAGAAGAATGCACACATGTCTTCTGTTCAAGATGATAAAAAGATTGTTTTTGAGAAATAAATAAACTAATAACGACCATGAACTTTAATTTATTCATAAATGAATGAAAACACGTAAGAAAGCATCGGTTTGATTCAACTAAAACTATATAAGAGAATGGCCTTCAACTTTGGCAACCTCTATGATCACGACCTCTATCACATGAATGGATTCTTTCTTTGATTTTGATCAATATCATCACACAACACACATTGCATTTCTTTACCTCCTCAATCCTCTATTTGTTGAAAATTGGTTGCTACTAAAATCAATTTGGTGTTGAAAATCAAAATAAAAAATGCCCCGTGACAGTATGTATGATGTAGATCTCTCAGACATTAGACATATGTAATTACATTGGCTAAAATAATATATAGGCACAATTTTTGAATTCACAAATATACAACTATCGATTAGAATGGTCAAACTTATATACAAGCATATAGTTAATCATTACTACAACAAAGATCCAAAGGTTCCATGTATCGATTAGAGTCCCACACATTCACTACTAGACAATTTGATAATTACTATTGAGGAAATATCACTGATAGTTATACGTTGTCAGTAATCATCCATGGAATACCAACACGATAGCAAGAAATCCAAAAAGGTGACCACAAGTATGGTTAATAAACTTCTATCCATGATTCTGTCCGTAATTATCAACAATGTACCGATGGTTTTTTATCGGTAAGACCTTTGTTGCTAACGAAGGTTGACTTGGTCGTCATGAACTTAGTTCTTGCCAACTTCAATTTCACGGTTTACCTGACGAGGACTCGAATTGTCACATTTCTCTATTTAAATCCATGACATAGTTGGCTGGAATCCCTTCCTGCGGGATCCATTACCACGTGAAACAATCTAGCTAAATAAATTCCTTCTGAAACACTTTCCCCTTTCAAAACCGCTCATCTAAGGAGTTTCACTCACGCTTATCAGCAGGAGGAGAGAGAGTCATTCTACGAGACTCGGGAGAGATTTAAGGAACCGTTAAAGCTAAACAATACTCGCAAGACCATTCATGAAAAATATTAGGGTCAAAAGTTGAAGTTAAACAATACTCAAAGGGCCATTCGTGAAATTCTCGTAAATCAAACGCGAGTTCACCATATGACGATAACAGAGTTCTATCTCCTTAACATGTCAACTGAAGCAAAAAATAATCCACTGCAACGTGACACACAGTACTAACGGTGCACCCCCAATTTTAGTCGGTTTATTCCCTTCGTCTTCCACTCGTCAACACAATAACCTTCAAACTCTCTCTCTTCAAAAACCCTAAAAAATCGACGATTTTCAAACATTTCGATCGACCCATAAACCTTTACACACCTCAATTGCTCAATCAAGAACAAAACCCCTTTTTATCCGATCAAAAAGCCCCTTAATTTCACCCTCAATTGAATCCTGTTGTGTGTACAACATATACAGATAAATACCCATTTGGGTTTTCGTGATCCCCTCTTGAAACCTGCGAATCGGATCTTTTTCGTTATTGGGTATGTCGAATTCGGGTCGGAACCGGGTCCGAGAGGATAGATTTTACTGCCCACCGGCGATGAGAAGGTACAATCAGCAACAGCAGAAGCAAGTACAGGTGGAGGAGCAGAAAGTACAACCCAAACTGCAGCTTGAGAAACAACAGCGATCGGAGGTTTTGGTGAGGAGTAATGGAGATGATGTGACTACTAATTTGGATCGGTTTATGAAACACACGACTCCAGTTGTTACAGCTCAGTGTTTCCCTAAGGTATTGAAATGATATTCTTGAAAAGCTTTGTGATGAAGAAATTGCTACTTTATTGATGATTGATTACATGGGTAATTGATAAAATGTGGAGTTTTATGCTTTAGATTAGTTGTTGGTGTTGAACTTTATTGATTTAGACTCTATCAAACTTACTGTTTTTTTGTTATTCATGTGTTATTTATGTTCTTTTATAGGTAATTGGTAAAATGTGAAGTTATTGCTGTGTAACTTATTGATGATTTTTATTTGAAGTGTTTGCATCTGTTTATGCTTTAACCTATGTGGATACTTACTTGTTGTGCACTGTACTTGACTAGATTAGGTGACAATGCCTGTTTTTGAGTAGTAATAGATCATTGCGCTTCAATTCTATATAGTTAATGAGTTTGCATGTAGTGTCATAGACTCATAGCTGTAATAGATAGTATTAACAGTAGTTTTTACGAATTGTAATAATGCTTGTATTATGATTAGGAGTGTCCTAGATCCTACCTATAGCTTGCTATGGGTGAGATTTACTACTGAGTACGTTTGTTATAACGAGGAGTGTGCATTTGATGCTATGACATTAGATAAAGCTCATGTTACATACAAGTTTGGTTGGTTGAGATTGCTTCTTTTCTCTTTAATTGAAAGTCAGCTTGCACCCTATGTTTTAATGTTATCCGGTTAGAAAGACTATTAGATATATAGATCAAGCAATGATTTTTAGATACTTAAATGTTGGCATTGATAAAATTCGCATTGAGTTTTGTTAAATGGGTGTTAATAACATGATCTTGATGTCTAATTTATTTGAGATGTGTAGACTAGCATGAAGGGATGGAGGAATAAAGAAAATGGTTACCGCCCATATTTTATACTTGGGGATCTTTGGGAATCTTTAAAGGAATGGAGTGCATATGGAGCTGGAGTTCCTCTTGTGTTGAATGAAAGTGATTCGGTTGTTCAATACTATGTTCCTTATTTGTCAGCCATTCAACTATATGTTGATCCATCAACACCCCTAACCAAAATAAGGTGAGTTTTTTTTCTTTACTAGTGGTATGTTTATTTGTGCTAAATCAGCCAATTAAATTGGGGTTTTCTGAATAAAATATAAGATAATCTTTGTTAACACTTTGAATGGATGCTTTACATATACATCATGAGTGTGAATTGTGTGTTATTAGGTTTAGTTTAATCTATAGGGTTTTCAATTTGTGTTATTGGTTGGATTAGTTATATACCTCATTGGCAGTTGAGCACTTTGAATTGATATCCTATATATGGTTTCATGTTTATTACTAGATCTTTATACATGATATAAAAGGGGCCTACTCACCCAACAATGAAAATGTCACATGTGTAAAACAAGCAAGTCTTAAATGGATGCATATTGGTACCGTTGATAATTTTTTTTCTTTTATTCTTTCAAGCTTTCGATTCATTTAAATTGCAAGCGTGAAACTATAACATGCACTATATGATGAGATAATTGCTTTTTAGATTCTCCATTCATTGTGTTTAATCTCAAATGCATCGTATGTGGATCGTTATTGATGCTCCCTTTAAAGCAGATTATGCAACTATATGTTGAAAGGCAATTATTTAAATTCTATTTTTTGTTAAATGTTAAGGTTGTCTTGGTACAAATCATAAAATATAGGACTTTTGCACTATCAATCACACACATTTCTGATGAAAGTTCCTGTCTTGAAGGATGTAGTCGATTAGAAAGTTGTTTTATTGGTATTCTTCCATGGAGTTTTGACAGCTGTTTTTATAATAATCTGAACAGAAGGCCTGGTGAAGAAAGTGATTCTGATTCATCAAGAGCCACTAGTAGCGATGGAAGTTATGAGCCTCGAGTTGAAGGAAATAGTGTTGGTTCAATTGCCAAAAACTTCAATAAATTGATATTGGGAGGTGGTGATTATTTTGTAGGAAATGGTACTGAGGAAAATGAGATTAGAAATCCTCCTGGGCATTTAATTTATGAATACTTTGAACGTGCTTTACCATATCATCGTGCACCTATAACTGACAAGGTAACCTTTTTTTTGTTAGAACCTTATTTATTTTCCAGGTCTCATCTTCATAATATTTAGTTGGTACTGGTTTGGGGCCGCATTATTTCCCATGTTGTCATTATATTTTAGGGTTTCTAATAGGAAGTAGATAATTAGTTGATTGTCATTTTTAAGTGTTCATGTTATGGTCTAAAGTTACTCATTTGTAGATTGTCATTTACATTATCTTAATTGATACTTTCATTGAGTGCATAAGATTCCACTGCCTTTTTATGATCGAAGTATAATTTATGCTATATGGTTAATAGCTCTTGCAATGTGCATTAACTTAAAAAAAATAAAAATTGTGGGTGTCTTTCGTGAGCTACATTTTCATGTTTTACACTGTCATCTTAATAATGGTGGTTCGGGTGTGATATAACTGATTATGATTAACATCTGTTATCTGCACTCAGAACTAGTTTTTTAACTGCAAACTTAAGATATCTATCTTTTTTACTGTAGTTTAACTTCATTTTTCCTACATTTTTCATTCTTACTATCATGAAAACATTCATACTTGAACTTTTTAGATTGTTATTTTATCAAGTAATAAGTAATTAACAAGTAACATGTAATAGATTTTATTGTAGTTATCAGCAAATATAGTTTATTGCTATTATTTGTAGATATAAGATGGTCAGTGCACCTAAAATAACCACTAATATCTCTAATTCATGATCTGTCATTGGTCGTAACAGATTTCAGATCTTGCATCAGAGTTCCCAGAACTGAAAACATTCCGTAGCTGTGATCTAACTCAATCAAGTTGGGTTTCTATCGCTTGGTAAGTTTTTCTTAACTACTTCATTTAACACGACTCTTTTTAGCATAACTTTTTACCCAATCTGTGTGCATTTTTCGCAGGTATCCAATATACAGAATCCCAGTCGGTCCATCTCTACAGAATCTTGATGCTAGTTTCTTGACCTTTCATTCTCTATCAACACCATTAAAAAGTATCCATCTTTATCCTGTTTTTTTGGTGGTATTCAAATGTAGTTAAGTGTTTATTTAAGGTTCTCAATTTTTGTGTGTGATTCAGGTATGGATGGGGATAAGCCATATCATCATGGGTCACCTGCAATTAAGGTTGATGATGTTGGGATACCTTGTCAGCTCACATTACCAATCTTTGGACTTGCGGTTTACAAGTTCAAGAACTCCGATTGGACCCAGAGCGGGGAACATGGGACTGAAATAGTCAACTCTCTTATGAACTCGACTGAAAATTGGCTGCGGAAGTTAAACGTGTATCACCCGGATTTTGTGTTTTTCAAGAACCGCGATTTTAGCCGGTAAAAGGAGAAATGTAGGTGGCATAACAGATAGGTAATACTGACCAAATCTTTTTGTTTTCTGGGTCAAAAAATGGTAAAAGAAAGTAGAAGGTAAGGGTCCAAGTTTGGGGCTTATTGATGATGAATTTGAAGGGATGTTTTGGAGTGATGAAACTTTGTTGATATGATGATGTACTTACTGTACAAACTATGTTGTTAGCATATGTAAACTAATGCTTTTATCTGCTGAAAATTGAAACTAATTGTTAGCATGTACTTGGTGTACAAATTATGTTATACTTGTTACATATGTGGTTAGAAAATAGAAAAGTTTTGATAACTAAATTACCTTTTTTATCAATTCTTTAACAAATAATAAATAACATAACATCAATTGTTGAATTGTTTTCATATTTTACTTCAAATTTACTATTTACTAAAACCTAATGTTGGTGGAGATTTACAAATTTTACCTTTTAAGGCCACACAAATTGGGCATGGAAAAGCTAGGGATTGCCTGTGAACACCATGCTCACAATTCTCAATTACTCACCGACCCGGTGAATTTTCACCAGGATTCACCGGTTTGCAACCTAAATGCAACTTGTACCATACCAACCTTAATGCATGTTGGGGGAATGCGAGGAAAAACTAAGACGACATCATGTAAACGGGGAAAACCGAGAGAAATGAGAAATATTGATGTGACGCTGATGTGTCACAAGAGAAAAAAACAAAAAGACGGTTGCCAGTGGTCTGAGTTTTCTCAACTTTTTCATTTTAACTTTTTAAAGTTTCAAGTTTACCCTCTATGGTATATATATTATATGTTTATTTTACATATTATTCTTTTTATTAATTTGATTTTTCAATAATTTTTGTTTGTTAATTTTATTTAAAAAACCAAAACATGTTTAAATTTTTTTAAAAATGGTATACAATTTGTTAAAAATAAAGTCGTACATGAAGTAGAGTATTTTTTGAGTGTCGTATGTCATCTCTCATGTGCTATCGTGAAAAATGAAAATGTACACATCGAATCAAAATTGATATTGTTATTTACTTGTTTTTATATATGGTTTGATCTTCAGAACCAAGTCTTCTTAACTTCATATGATTCTTTTATCTACTTAACCACGTTAACGTCACTACTGTAATTCGCGCAACAAAATTCTCAAGCACTGCGCAACGCACAAACTTAATTTCTAGTTTTAGTATTAACAAGTAACAACCGCTCATATGTGTAGTTCTACTGTCATTAGACATTATATTTTTTGCCTATGAGGTCTCATGTGCGTTTCATGGCAATCTCATATCATTTTATGAGGTTTTTAAAAAGCGCGATTCCTTAAAATTTTAATGTTAATTCTTGTTATTTTATTCTTTAGTTAATTTTAATTTTGATCACTAAGATTTGAAAAAAGTAATAATTTTCTTTTAAAATATTTAAAATATTAATTTACCTTCAAATGTTTTATGAGTTGTTTCAATATCATTCCAGAAGTTTCACTATATTGGATCAAGTTAAAACAACTAATGAAAGTTTAGGACTGAAACTAAAACAACGTAGATACTTTTGAAAGTAAATTGATGTTTTTAATCTTTTTAAAAAAATAGTTATTTTTATCAAAACTTAAGAAGCAAAATTGACCTTACCTTTTTATTTTTTGTTTGGGCTGTCACTAATAGCACACGCTCATATACTTTAGAAAAATTCCACGAACAAAATTTCTCGTACATGTTTGAGGCCTAAAACAATTCAAGTGAGTTTATTGACATATTGTTAAAGCGTTTCGTTATTAACTAAATAAACTTAGGGAGAAGTTAAAACAACGAACAATTGTGACATACTATTCTTGACATTAGTCTACTAATCACTTAATTATATGTAATTAATGTAAGAAAGTCACTAACATCTAATTATTATGTCGGTTGTCACATTCAAATGAGTTGTATTAATATTGTCTTATTGGTTTGTGGTCATCAGGAATATCCACTTTTTATCTTTTCGTCTCAATCGGTTTTCCTTTAACCCTTGATTGATTTTTGGTTATGTTCCAGCAAGGGTTTGGTTGTACAACGTTTGATAATGTGTTCGTTAACGTTCGTTTGCGTTCGTTCATTTAAAAGTTATGTTCGAGATAATTATGTTAAATACTTATTTATTTTTATGAATATTACATAATGTTTGTGATTTTAATTATAAAATCAATATATGATGGTTTGTATTTGTTTGTTTTAGGAAATTTTGTTTGTGTTCATTAATGTTCATGAATATTTGAGTGTGTTCGCTTGCCTTCGCTTGCGTTCGTGAACAGTAACGAACACGAACAAGAAACCTCGTTCGGTAAGTGTTCGTGAACAGTTCATGAATATATTATTTCTTAATGAACAAACACGAACAAGGTCTGGTTCGTGTTCGTTCGGTTCGTTTGCAGCCCTACGTGTACGTGACCATTGGTTGTTACTTTCACAATGGTTACAAACATTTAATCAAGTTATGCTCATCCTTAATTTTTAGGCTAAGCGATGAACTCTTCATGAGCAACGATGTGTTCCAGGTGGCCAGACTATCATGCCTGAAACACTGTGTCGTGGTCACATGGACCACACTCGTTGAAGCTTGACGTGGGTTTGGCCCGAGCGGTGTGGCGAGTGCAAAGGCTATATGCCTTAAATAAAAAACTATTTTAAAAAATTCTTCTGTTGAAAAATAGTACAATGACAAAAAAAAAAAATAATTTGATTTTTAAACCAATTTTTTTCACCGACAATTAGTCCATGAGCGGCCCGGGGGGGGGGGGGGGGGGTGGGCGATCGTCCAGGGTCTGATCTCCTTGGGGGCCCGAATTCTTTTTAATTTATATTATATATGTATGTATATATATATATTTTTAAAAATAACTAGAAGTTATTAACAAAGTAATTAACAAAACCAGAAGCAAGCTAATTATTTTAACCTATTGAAACTTACGGCCCGTTAACATTTTAATTAATTTAGTCATCTAAACTAATTTCAAACACTAGGAGAGTCTGACGATTTATTCAAGTAAGTAAATTAGATCATTTTGTTATAATACTTTTGTTTATTGGTAAAACAACTATTGTCGTATTATAGATTTTCTGCATATGAGATTGCTGACTTTATATTATAGGGACCTATTGTTCTTCTACTCGTTCAGGACCTAAATTTTTTTAGAACTCTCGGGACCGGCCCTGACAATTACATATTCAAAATTTTGATAAATCATCATTCTTCTCTTAATCTTCTCTTAATCTCATACATTTCTACACATACTTCTCTAAAAATGAGTCCAAACAACATTAATAACCACAACCCGTTCTTCACCCCATCTCCATCACCCATTGTATACAACGCGAACTACATTTTCTCACAACCATAATTAACACTTAGCGGGTGAAACCAAAATTGTTACCGACTACTTATGCCCGACTAAGTCACTATTCAAGCCCAATCCGATCCCAAAGTCGTACCCAATACCTAACATGAGTACTCGACAAAGGTAAAGTTTTCAAGAGAGTGGGCTCGTCTAACTCGCAAAAGTGGACTCCCCAAGAGGATCCTCTTGTGGAAAAGTAGATAAAATATCATTCTAACCAAAGCGCCTGAAGGGAAAATGCGAAACGGGCCGGTCATCTTCAAAAACCAATGAAAAAGTGGATCCTCTTGTGGAAAAGTTAGTGGAAGGATTCTGAAATCCCACAACCAAAGGAATTTGAGGTGAAACATTGCCTTAGGTTTTACATTTCATTACCCACTCAAACATAATTTTACTTGAAAATTATACTAGTTTCTCAATTCTATTTCATTATATTCCATTTCTTCCAACCAAACGCCCCCAAGAGAATTTTTTAATTCCACATATGAAAAATATCAAATACAAAGTTGAAAGAGGATGGGTAAAACTCTTCGCCAACTTGAAGATGAAGATTACTTTTCTTTTAATTAGTAATGAATACTCTTTTCTAAATTATTTGTTCATTTCTATTTTATTATTAATTTGTATTGTTAAATATGCTATTAATGAAAAATATTAATGTTATTATTATTATTTTTTTAATTGAAAATTTCAGTCTTATTTTTGTTTAAGAGAAAAAAAAATGAAATAAAACATGGAATGTGGAGGATATGAAAACTAAATTTTTAAGTGGAGTGGGTAGAATATAAAGTATGATTTGACACTGATGTAACAGTTAATGTAATGTAAAATGAGGTATATACGCGTGAATACATGATTGTCTTAATGTTTATTTTGTCACTTCTGATGGATTCTATGTTTTTAAACTAAATAATATGATAATTATCCTAAAAACATCCATGCCTGCAACCTTCACATTTTCCTCTAAGAATGGAGTGTGCCAACCAGATGAATCTCATAGTTTTTCATTACGAACCCATTGTTTTGTTCGGCCCACAGGTAAATACAATATCAAGTTAGATTTTTTTTTAAATCCTTTTTATGATATTGTTGAATGAGTAGTGATTCTAAACATGATTGTACTTGCTTACCCCCTTGAAACTATGTAACATAAGGTGTACTCATTCATATCTAGCCATTAATAATGTTAAAAAGCTTTTTTGATGGTCATATACTTACATTGTTTCAAAGGACAAGTGGATCCTTGACGATGAGGTGTTAGATTCAGAGCCTCATGGACACCATGGAGTAGAGAAATTATAGCTTTGGCCTTTTATTTTGTGCCGAGTGACGAGTGGTAGTTTCATTTCCTTCCTTAAATGCATTATTAAGATCATTAGCATCTAGGTGTAATACTATATCCAATACCATGAAAAACACTTCTTTCTCGTCTAAAGCCGAAAGCTCAAGCTTCGCAATATTTGACATATTAAACTATATTTATAGCTATACATTAGAAAAAATCTGTCACTCAATTTATGAATTCCGTAAATATAAACATCCCCAAGGGGACATCCTTGTGGTAGTAATACATTCTCCAATCATAAAGATGCACATGAATATTAAGGATGTCTAGCGTAATTAATGAATATTGAAAACCAAACCTGGAAATTGATACATACATATATGATGTTTTCTGTAATTTTTTAGTACACAGGCACACAGCCTCTAAATTTATTTGATTAATGTACGTTGTGCAATAACAACTTTTGCCAGTTCACCAGTGAGTATTAAAATCAAGAGCTAGACTTACATGCCGGTTCGGTCTGGAATCAAACTCAAACTTTTGGGTTTGACGAATCAAGTACGTACTAGTAGCAAACGCAATTCTCATGTTTCATATTACCAGATGAGCAAAGCAACTCCAGCCCCATGGACATCTTGTTTCAATCAAGATCAAACCTACATGTAGTCAAGAGTCGGAGACTCGGGTAAAGTTAAAACCGGAACATAAACACATAAATACCCAAGTTTGAAGTCATCTATTTTCAATTAAGCACATATATTATATATATAACACAGTAAAAGATAGTCGTTACACAACTAGTTATGGAAACTTGGCTCATGGTACCTCTCTTTTCTTATAGATTTTTTACTTGATAGGAATAATATTATTATTATGTAGGTTGGAGATGCTTATAAATCATCATTTAGGAAAGATGACATCAGCAGCCCTTGCACAAACTCACTTCTCCTAGCCTTCTCCTCCTGATCTTCACCAGAAAGTGTAACAGCCTGCTGTTTCTCACCCCTGAAATAATTTAGATATTTGAGAAATAAGTAAAGACATTTGTAATGAGTAAGGCCACATGAAAGTTAAGCGACTTCAACTTCAACTGTTGTGGAAATGTCATTGCAAATTTCATGAATTATACAGAATACAACAAATATGTGTGAGAGATAGACTGTGATGTAGCCTCTCGTGTTGAGGCAGGTTGATACAAGTGGAGGGAATCAACAAGTGTTCCATGTGACATTGTGACAATAGGTTCCAAGAGAAATTAAAAGAGAAATTCTTTAAGGTTGCAATCGAACCGGTTATGCTATACGAAACACTATACGAAACAGATTGTTGGACAATCAAGAAGACACAAGCATGAAAGATAAGAGGTAGTAGAGATGAGAATGCTCAGATGGATGTGCGGCACATAAGGTTGGATAGGATGAAGTATGTAGTTTTAGGGCTAAATTAAGGGTAACACGTATTTTAGATAGAGAAGGGAGGGGAGATTCACATGTTTAAAACATGTGCTAGGAAGACAGAGGACAACGCCAGTAAGAAACGTGAAAACCCTCACAGTGGAAGGGAAGAGGCAGACCAAGAGTGACAAGGGACGAGCAGATTAGGTGGAATTTGTTGAGTTGCACCTCTCCAAACAAAAGTTCTTGGAGAAGCCTGATAAATGTTAGAGTTAGAGATCTTTTGGGGTAAGTTTAGATTTTTAGTTCTCGCCTAGGCTTGGTATACGAGTTGTACTCTACTTTGGTTACCTTTAGTTGTAAAAGACGTTGATAGCAACTTAGTCTTAGGTTTGCCTTTACATATAGGTGTGCCTTTGGTCTTAGGTGTGACTTGGGTTTTTAGATATACCTGTACTCTTATGTGTGCCTTTAGTTTTAAGAGCGTCTTTAGTCTTAGGCATACCTTTAGTTTTTAGGCATGCCCTTTAAGTGTGTCTTCACTATTTGTTGTATCTTTAAAAAAGATGAGTTTTTTCTAAGTCAATGGTCTCTATGGGAGCAGTCTTTTTATCATAAAGGTTTGCCCATATCTCACCCGCCCGGAACCCTATTGTATATGTGGGGGTTTTAACTATGTATGTTTGTTTGCATATATATGCATGTATTTGTACATAAATATGTATGGAGGTACATATATGTATGTATATGCATGCATGCATGTATTTATATGTATGCGTGTGTCTATACACATATATGTATTTATGCATGCATAACAGAAACAAAGACAGATCGATTTGGGTAAAAACAATGCAAACAAAGGTGACAATATTAGCTCGTTTACTTATATATGGGTCAATTCAGGGAGTGCTTATCTTAAGGTCAAACCCAAATTTTAGCTGAAAAGGAAAACATGTATGATGGATTAAATAGGCTAAAATTCACCAAAACTCTAATTCCAATAAGTACAACCTCCTAGATTTGTTTTACTCAAAGCTTTAGGTTATTATTGATTTAGGGAGAAATCAAATGAGAACTCTCATTTTTGGTGAGAACTCTAGAAACTCCTTTTTTACACGTGTAAAACAAAACCATTTTACACGTGTAAAAAGAGTTCACACAAAAAATAGTAGTTCTCAAGATAACCTTCTCCTATTGAATAATACTATTTTAGTAATCATAATCAGTGTATTAGTTATTTATAAGCAGATTAAAGGGACAAGATGTATTTGTGGGTCAACCCAACCTAATATAGCTTGTTACTAAAGAATGACTCGTTTCAAACCTAAACCCATTTTGCCCATTACCAAATCCACCTATCTTGCCACATCTATCGAAAAAATTTCATAATAAGAGCAACAAAATAAAGGATTCCCTAAAATAACCTACATCTTCCCTAGGGTGCTTAAAAAGGATAAATATAGCAAGTAAAATTAACAATTTTAATGCAAGATTGCCTCTTACCTTGCATAGACATTATCATTTGAGCTTTCTGCTACTGACATTGCTGCAATAGAAGAATTAGCTTGATCCCGTGACGAGTCAGCAGCCTTAGTGTACATGAAAGAAGATAATAACGGGTCAGGCTCTGTGTTGACGGATGACTGGCCAATGAATGATGAACCACCTAGAAGAGAATGGACGTTTCCTTCTCTCAACTCTTTCTTTAAAACAGAAAAATTTGAGTTCGTTCCACCTCTACGGAGTCTCCTCTTGCGTTGAACGTGATATTTAGTCAAGAAATAGCAACAATGGAACCCACAATAGAAGAAAAAATTGTAACTACAAGAAAGTGCATCCAATATGTTATAAGGAATTGACTTTAATAAAAGGATATCTTAAGAAGACTTCCATGCTGCGTAGTAATATGGCTGACCAAACTGGTTCCCACCCATTTTGCACATATCGGGCATGCCTGCACTTACAGCACAAAAATATATAATACTACTTGTATACTACAAAAAGTTCAAACTTTCTCCCATTTACACCTAATATACAAAAAGTTGAAACTAGATGGTGAATAATACTTCAGTGGATTACAAATAAAAGAGTCGAAAAAAGATAGATACCCCATTCTTTGCTTGAACTGTATGTTCTTCATCAATATGACAACAAAGACCCACAATGTCAAAATCTTCTGCACAGAATGGGCACAAGTATTCAGGCCTCCGCTCCTCACCATCCGTTTCTTCAACCATATGAAATGCTTCTGCTATGAAAACAGAATGTGAGATTCTAAACATATATAACTAAGGACGAAAAATTATATTGGGAAGACAAAGCCACCAAATTTCTTCAACAAATTATCAAGAAATCAATTGCTCTATCTGTGTGCAGAAGATAAGATGTGAAATTTTGGAACTTGTTCAAGGACTATCAACATATTAAACCCCAGATTGAAAACTTATTCTATTTGTTGAAAGTTATGACACTCAAACTTCACATGTTATCCTTCCAAATTGAAAAATCTCAAACTTATTGTACAATTTCTCTAAGCAGCTAATACAATCACAAATTCACAATCACATGATGCAAGACATCACCATATTCCCCATAAAAAAGTTCAAAACACAACTAAAGCACCACACTCGATCAACGATCACACAGAAACGTTGTTCGTGCATAACATTCCATCCACAATAATCACAATCTCTCCATAAATCGCAACAAAAAACCCCAATTCAAAAACCCTAAGACGCTATTCAAAAAACCACGGCAAAAATTAGCAAAATTCTCAGTAAAACATCACATAACACATAAAACCTAACGCATCGAGCGACTTCATAACACATCCTACTTCAAAAACCCAAAGTAAACAACAGTGAAACCCTAAATCATCCAACCACCACCACAATTCCACAAAAATCAAATCAAACAACAACAATTCAACCCACCTGCTCGCGATTGATAACGCCTTGAAGACGAATTAGAAGTAGATAATCGACTCCATGAATTCGGGTCCATTCCTCAGATCCACAAAACCCAAACGCCCAAATTACCTCCGACACAATAATAATCACAAATTCTTACAGAATTACGGCGTTGATCATCGGTGTGTAGATACAGAATCTGTGTATGTATAGGTGTGATTTCAGAGATGAATGAAAGTGATGATGTGAGAGAGAGTGCAGAGGAACTCTCCACCCAACTCCTCTGTTATTGGTATGTTATTCTTATATTGCTGTTTTGTCCGTACAGGTCCCTGATGTTTTGTAAAAGTGGTAAAAGTGCCCCCTTTATGTTTTGATGTTGTTCATTTGAGGCCAATAACAATTTTGGAGTGAGGATGGGTGGTTTGAGGTTGATGGTAGAATGCATTATTTGATTTTTGTTTTGAAGTCACACGTAGATAATTTTAGTGTGTTGGATCAAATGATTGGATTTGGGTTATCTAATTACTTTTTTATTTAACTGTAGCTGTAATGTAAACATATGTTTTGTATGACATTTTTTGGTAATGTAAATCCTTCTATTAGAAAAAAGGATGAAGTTTATTACTGATGTAATTTGGTTTAAAACTTTTATTAACTATGTAAGATAAATTAATGTAAAAGCTCCTAAAAATAGGTTTGGGTGTATGAAACGTGTGAAGGATCTATGCAACACGTGTATGTCAATGTGAGCGTAAATGCGTCTTTTTAATTGTGAGTTAGTTTAGATTCATCATTTTAATGCAAATGTCGTTCATCTATCAGGCTTTGTCTTCGTGAACGCACTTGTAATTGATTGAATGCATTAGTGTGACTTGTTTAAAAGCGTCATTGTAATCATAATCAGACAACTTAAGTGTGTCGTTGAAATTAGACCACTTAGACGTACCTTTGTAACTAGTTTTGATGCGCCATAATAATCAATGGTGTATCAATGTTTTAAAAACGTTACTTTTTTATAACAATAATGTATTCGAAGTATATTTTTTGGTATATTCTTTTTCACCTATTTTTCCCGCTTTTCTCTTATTTAATAATCACATTAATTACTAGTGATATTAATTAATATTTTTAGATTAAAATAGTTTTTTAATAAATTAAGAAAAAGATTTTTTTACTAATTTTATTTCTAAGGAAATAATTTTTAATAAAATTAAAAACAAAATTTAGAACATCAATTTTTTTAAAAATATAAATACTTTATAATTGATGTTTTTAAAAAGTAAATTTTTATAAACAAAAAATCATTAAAATTAAGAGTTGTAATAAGAAAGTTATTAAGTATGACATTTTTTAAAATGTTTATTTTGAAAGTAAAATTTTATTTTATTTATTATAAGAAAATTTTTAATCATATCTTATTTCAGAATATCGATTTATAATTAATACATTTTTATTCTATTTAATATTTTTTATTCAACCCGTGTAATACACGGGTTTACTAAAACTAGTATATATATATATATATATATATATATATATATATATATATATATATATATATATATATATATATATATATTATATATATATATATATATATATATATATATATATATATATATATGGGAGGGATCAAACGAGAACTAATTTTTTTTATGAGAACTCTAGGAACCAATCTCAACCACAAGTTCTTAATGGCAAAAATTGTAATTAACAAAAACATATTTAAAAAATTTATAAATCAAAAAATAACATATAAATAAAAAAATAAAAACACAAAAATGTTCCCTTACTTTTCCTCTTTCTAAAAAAAATTTATAAAAAATAAAAAAAATTCCCCTTTTTTTAACGAAATTCGTTTTACACATGTATAATATCGGATTTACACATTTGTATAACTAGATTTACACATTTGTATAACTAGATTTCCACATATGTAAACAACGGGTGTACGATTTTTTTTTAGAAAAGTATATCAATATGGTAGGCGTTGGAAAGATAAAAAAATACTGAATTTTATGGTGAATTTTTTTTGAAAAAATGATGTCGTGAAAAAAAGTTATGAACGTTTTAAAAAAAGGAAGAAATGACATGTGATTTGCATGTGATACAAAATGAGTGGCTGAGATTAGTTCCTAGAGTTCTTATAAAAAAAGGTGGTTCTCATTTGAACCCTTAAATATATATATATATATATATATATATATATATATATATATATATATATATATATATATATATATACATACATATATATATATATATATATATGTGTGTGTGTGTGTGTGTATATATATATATATATATATACACGCACATATATATATATATATATATATATATATATATATATATATATATATATATATATATATATATATATACATATATATATATGTGTATATATATATATATATTCGAAACATAAAAGTTATTTGAGTTTTGATTTGATGTACCAGATCTAATTTCAATTGATCAACATTTGAATCTGAACTTTTTTACTTGCCCTTTTCAACCATTTTTTACTTTTATTTACAATCTTTTACCACCTCAATATCTTACTTGAATCGGATATATCTTATAATAAAATATTTTTATGATATATCTTATTATAGAACATTTTATTTAGCATTCATAAAAATCAACGATAAAGTGCATTCTTTTTATGATATATCTTATTATAAAACATTTTATTTATTAATTGTTTAAGACAAACTCACATCTTACATATTATGTGATTTTTGTCTGATTTCAAACTTAAAATCCTCTATCACATGGTATTAAGCAACATTTTTAACACATGTGGATGTTAGGACAAAAGTGTCTTGATAAACATATTTATTTTTAGACCTCAATTTTTTCTTTTTTACTTTAATTTTTGGTGTTGTATATTATTTTATTTGTTGATACTAAGACTCGCGTGTTCGACTTGGACTTTATACACGATCGACCCAATAGCTTTGTGAAAAAGATTGGGGCTTTAGGCCCAAAATTTAAGACCCATATTTCATTTGTTTGAAAAAAATAACCTTTTCGGCTTTTTGTATTAGGCTTTTTTAATCGCTGCTCTTGTTTTCGTCTAGAGCTTGCTTCTACTTTTCTAGGTACAATTTTCACGTTACAAACCTTTAAAAAGATTATTATTTTCGGTCCCAAGGCTAGATAGCATAATATGGTTTAAAAAAAGTTGTTTCTTTCATTTCGGCTTTGGCCTTCAAAATGTTTGGCCAAATTGTGCCTTTACAATAGTGCAAGGAGGAGGGTATTATCGTGTGAAGTGGTGTTGGTGGTAGTGGTGTATCCGGTATCGTACTCGTCTTCTCAAGCCATGAGCAAGGTTGTGAGCATCATAAACAAGTAACAAATAGTTAGAATATCACCGAGCCATTACAAATTAGAATAGTGTAAGAATGAGGCAGTTTTTATGTATTCTCCGTATGGAACTTCTTTCTTGATTTCATGGATTAGTCCATTAGAGGGTACTTTCGTGCTTTGAAAAAATAAAATGAAAGGATTTACAAATTACAGTACAAAATTTCCCTTTATTAATAACTTTTAATTATAAATATTTTTATTTCAGAACATTTATGTTTTCACTGATAAATTGAATATAGCGCGGGGTGTCATGAATTAAGTTTTGCAAAGTCATATACACCCCCTAAGAATTATATATTCATAATTCTTGGGATGTTGTTTGTTTTAAGTTGATTAAGTATGCTGGATTTGTTAAATTATGGTATGTGTTTTATTTTAATTTAAATGTAAATCGTTTTTATAGTACATGTAACTCATGTAAATTCAGATAATTTTATTAAGATTTGTGAATAGTTTTTTAGAAAAATAGTTATTATAAAACGTAGACGGTAATGTTGATAATAGAGAGGAAGTGTTAATTATCAGTAATGGTTAGGGTTGTAGACGGATTAAAAGATTGATGGATCTTTTCTAATACCAATTGATACAATGCTCTTTTATTTAACAGATAAAAGAAAAAGATCAAAGTTATTTATTTATTATTTAAATATAAAAACGTGAACACATGTCTGTTAATTTATGTTCATGAACTATTCATTTGTTAAAGTTCGTTTATGTATTCATTGATATAAAATATATAAAAGTAATAATAAAACTTCAAATCATGAGCTTTATTAGAAACTAAAACCCTAGCTCTTAGTCTCGCCTCTTTGAATTATAAGTTGACCCCTAAATATTAGTTTTGTTTTTCTTTGTTTAAGTTATTAACGAACGGACATAAATGAACATGAACAAGTTCATTTTAGCGAACATGAACGAGAAAATATGTCTCTCTATGTGTTATACTTTTGGTTAGTTTATAACATAGTTGTGTGTTGTAGGAGAAAGAAGAGGGGGTTAGGTATTATTAAGCTCTAAATCTCTAATTAGTCATAAATAGAGCACCCCTAAGAGAGATGAAGAGAAATATTACTTTTCAATGCTTTCGATTGAGAAGGATACAACTTCCACGTTCAACACAAAAGTAACTAAGGCGATTCAGATGATCATCATACCCGAAAGATTGGAACCATGGATCGAATGAACGAGTTAAGAATGTATACATGTGATACTTTCTTCCTATAATTGAGTTCTCGATCGTTTTTGGTTGATTCTTGAAATAAACATTGGTTGCAAGTTTGATCATGGTTGAAAACGTAATTTAAGAATGTGTCATATTACAAATCAAGTTTGATTGGGTCTTTTGAAACATGTCTGATTGTACATGAGTGCTATAGAAAAACTTTAGAAAATTAACATATTTAATTCTAGATAGATTTTGACTCATAGTTCGAATCTGATCTATTTAATATCAAATTACACTACCAAACACCAAGTTGTTTTGCTGTTTTAGAATAATATCAAATTACACAATCTATAAGAACAAACATATTAATTTTTATAAAAAATCTTAAACAAAGAGGATATACGGTAGCATTTGAGGTTAAAATTTGTACCTTCGAAAGCAAAGTGAAATGAACTTCATTACTTTAATTTTCAATTTCAAAGACTTACGAAATTTTACTGATTCATTTCCTTATATAAGTTCAAGATCAGCAAGAAACTCTGATATAAAAATCTATATTTTGATGGTCCTCGAAGGCAAGACTATAGTTGTAGCTCATACAAAGAGGCAAAAGAACATGCAGCTTATGGAAAAATCCGAAACCTAAAACATTCAGGACGGGTATTTGAGTATGAGATTAGTTTTAAAATTTTTAATGATATGGTACCTGCAACCTGTATACTTGTTTAGCTGAACCATACCCGTAAACATTTAAATATTTATTTTTCTTTGTTATTGGGTAATAGAGTAATGAACTAAGCCATTAATTTTTAGTTTTTCTATTATTGCTAACTTATTGGATAATAAATTATTTAATTAAAGTAGGAAAATTGCATTCAGAAATCTACTTGTAATTTCTAACAAACTAAGGGGCTGTTTGATTTGAAGGTCTCAGTCAGAAGGGCTGACCGAATAAGGGGTTGTTTCAAAACTGATCGGGTAAGGGGGAAAATATGTATGGGTCAATGGTGTCGTATCGGGTCAAACGCGAAAGAGTGAGAATCAAACACGCTAACCGGCCAAAATGTCTGACCGCGTTAGTGGGTCAGACATTTTGACCGGATCAGTGGGTCAGACATTTTGATCGGGTTAGAAGCAATCAAACAGCCCCTAACATATATTATTAATAATATACAGCTAGTTATCTGATAAATACCGACACAATACTAGTTCAATCTTTTTTGGGGCCAAAACGGATTCTAAAATCAAGGTGTTTTTTGTAAAAAAAATATATATGCTTTTGCTCAGGATCCTAACATCTATGAATATGATGATATATTTTTGTATATGATTTCTAAAACACACAATCTCATGTGCTAGAGTTGGAGCGAGTTTTAGTAAAATAAGACTCTTACAATTCTTTCATTATTTTTCATTTCTTTTAAACTTTGGAACACAAAATAAAATTATATCCCTCCCTTTCTTCTCTTCTAAATTTCTTTTATTTTTTTTCTTTCCTTTCACAAACTGGGGAACACGGTTTAAACGTCAGGGGCCTTATATATATGGATGCCTCAACTTGTGGCTTATTTCTTTACGGTCTAAACATCTCTTACACGACAAGTATGAGACATGATTTTGCAATCAAATATGAGACTGATATTATTTATCAACACGCGTATAAATATGTTTTATTGTGAACCCTAATTGGCTATGTAACTTAGCCCGTGGTGGTCCAAGTTGATCCGTATCTTATTGGATCTTTGTAGGTGTGAGGGGTCAAAAGAAGCAAGTAACAACATCACCACGTGACCGTCCTATAGCACGTTACGGCCTTTTGTTACGATTGTAAGCTTTTTTATTTATATATATTTTTTCAATTGCACCAATATAAAATTATACTTTTCAAAATGTTTTTTAATTATAAGAAAGAAAAGTTTGCGTTTTTTCAATCGATTTGCGTTTCTATCCTTATATTTTTTTACTATTCTTGTGGATTATAATCAATAAAATTATAGTGGCAAGTTAATTTAAAAATTTGATTTTTGTACGAAAACATACATGGTGAGGATTCAGTCAACCGACAGGTGTAAAATAATCACATCGAGTTATCCACATAAAACACTTAAACACACAACCTGCATTCATAATGACGCAACCAATTATACATAATCACACACGTTTTACACACAACACAACAAACTTTTTGAAGAAAACTCGTTTCTTTCCAAGATATAGCACTAGTATATACCTCATCTTAAAAACATAAGAGCATTCACACTAGCTTCCCCAACCCCAAACCCCATATTTACACTAAAATCTATTTTTTTACTATCTCTTTCAATTAAATAATATTTTTATCATTACATTTTCTCTATCTTCCACTCACAACCACTTTTAAAAATATTAAAAAAATTATGGGGGTTGTAAAATGCTCCCTCATTCACTCACAACCACTAACAACCATCTTAAAATATAGAACACACAATTACATCAAATATGAAAAACTTACTGTGAATGCTCTAAAATGCTTAATGTTATAATATACATTTATTAATAAATAATATAAAAGTTATATGTATTAAAAATGATACAAACATATAAAAAGTCAACAATAGTGGCCAATGGCGGATCTAGAATAAAAGTTCAGGGGTAACGTAAATTATTTTTTGTCGTACATTTATATAAATAAAAGAAAAAAATACGATAATAAAGGGGTCCGAATGAAGATCATTCAAAATAAATACGAAGGAATTTAACTCGGATGAATTGAACTTGAAGGAGTTTTTGACTTGATATCAGAATCAGTTGTTTGCATATCATTATCATTGGCGACAGGGACAAAGGTTGTTGGGTGATCAACGACAGGGTGAGACGTTGAGGGTTATTGCTTTTAAATTAATTGGGTTTAATATATTGGGATTTCAATGTTAATTGGGTTTATAATGTTTTTATAAAAGGTAATATTTTTTATAAAATATTAGACTACTTTTTATAAAATTTAAAATTTTGTATAAAGTTTTGAGTTTAAATTTCTTTAGGTGTAACGTAATATTTTCTCAGGATTAACGTAAAAGCTTAAAACAATTTTTTTACATAAAAAACATAATTTTTTACACTACGCATAAAAAATTGAGTATCATCCCTATGTAGGTCCGCCCCTGATAGTGGCTTTTACCTTTTCACTCTCTTTTTTTCTAGTTAATATCAAATTTTACACCATCTTTTATCTTAGAAATTGATCAAGGGTTTATAGTGATTACATACTATTGTCGCTATTTTTTTTTCACTTTTTAATCTCTTTAGGAGAAAACTATAGAAGCAATATTGATGTTGATTTCTCCTTCAACAATTTCACGGGTTACCTGTCACAATCGTTATTCTTACAAACCTGAATTTGGAAACCCACCAACGAAAATGAGTACGAATCATTTTCATTAATGTTGGCACCACTAGTACACCTTTTAACTTTATAGCCAAAGTGTGTATATGTAGATGGGTAGAAAAGTCAACTTCATTGAACATTAAAAAATATATTAATTTGTTTATAAATTGTTGTCTTTTTATATTTCTAAATCAAATTACTTTATTTAATAGCCGAGCATTACATAAATCGATCTACGTAAATCTGAACATATTTTAATTTTTAAGCAAGCCATCTGTAAGAATGTATGAAAATATTTAAGACGATCAAAACCACAGGAGTACGATTGAGGATGTGGTTATAGTCACTATCCACAAGCATGGGTGGATCCAACTAACGAATACATCATCGTGCCATCAAGTGATACGTATTTTTAGTTAACATCAGTAAACAGTCGTTGTGATATTATAACCCTCTAAGCCCGATAAACAATTTTTTTGGTATCATGTTTTTTTGCTTAGGGTATGCTGGACGGTGCTACTACAAAACTAGCCATTCATGATTGTCAAAATGGTATTCGCAAAATGGTCGAATACAGGTCACAAATTGTCACTTTTTGGATTGACAACAAAAGATTATATAATCCAACTTAAATTAAGCTCTTTTACGGTGAAGATTATTTTTAAATCGGTTACCCAAAGGTGTTTCAATTCAGTGGCGGAGGATTTAAGGGACCGGGGGGGGGCCGCCGCCCCCCCTCTTTTTTTCGTCGGTAGTGTTAAATTTTAGTCCGGTAGTGTAAATTTTTGGTCGGGTAGTATAAATTTTTATATAAAACTCGAGTTCGCCCCCCCTAAAATAAATTAATTTTGCCCCCGCCCCCCGTACGGATATGTTCAAGCTCCGCCACTGGTTTCAAAAGAAGTTGCTCTGCTTGTTTAAGATGTTTGAAGATATTAAAGATTTTATCATTTCTATGGATCAAACACAAGGCGGTTCATGATAGTTTCACTTGACCATATTGGTTGGCTTAGTTACTTGTTATGCCCCCTTTGAGTTTTTATAATTAAATAAGATTCATTGTAAAAAAAATAATTAGATAATTGTCTAATGGATATGTCTTCTAAGTTGCAAGTCAATTTAGATGGAGATTTTACAACTTGCATTAAGCTTTTTATTAATTCTTAAATAACATGTAAAATTTTCAAGTAACAGAAAAACATTCTTGATTTAAGGTTTTGTGTTTACTGAAAAGACATTCGGATTTCGGAGGTTGTTTCAATTGAGGATTCCATAAATTGCATTCATGGTTCACTCAACCATACAATTAAGGTTTCATCTTTGAAAAAATCTAAAGCCTTCCTTTTTTTATAATTAAAAAAGGTAAAGTCTAAGATACTGTATTTCCTACTTGTGTATTTGCGGCTCAATCACAAGGATATTAATGCCATGATGATACACATCTAATGTGTTAATAATCCAACAATCAATGCTTTCTCCTCAAAACAACTAAAATTTAGGTCGTCTTTATTGAATTATTCATGTTTTAACATAAAGAATTTGTTATATACTTTTTCTTTATTCTTGACTTTAAATTCATATAACATTTTATATGCGATAAACGTGAAAGCCCTTTTGTGAGATTCCTAAGAATGACTCTTCATATTGATCACACATTAGATAGATACACTTTCAAAATGTTGAATAAATTTAATTTCTTCGTTAGGAGTCGACATGATTCTTTAATTCACTTGTTTTGTCAACCTCTCATGTTTGGTCCTATTGTGGTGAATATTCCTTAGTCAACAACCTTTCATATAGACTTTTTTATATAAATTCCCCACATGTATGTCTTTTAAAGTCGTTATTATTTTCTATATTCCCTTGGGAAGCATTGCACTTATGGTATGTGACTAAGGAAGCAATAAAACAACTTAAAAATTGGGGCGGTTTGTGGCTAGAAGATAATAATGCACGGGGGCGGCTCAACATATTTTGGGGCTTACAGCGAACTATGAAATCGAGGCCCTTTTTGTGAAAGAAAAACCGTTTCTTTTTTATTATATAAAAGTGTTATTAAAATTTTATCTCAAACATGAATCAATATGTGTAACTATATTATCTTTTCCACTAACACAATCTTCTTCCTTAATAACACTTTCTTTCATTTAAAAATATTACAAGAATACCATAAGTGTGGAGGCCTTTAAAATTTGAGGCATAAAGCGGTTGCTTTAATTGATTGTAGTGTAGAGACCCCTGACAATGCAAATGAACAACATACATCATTCAATAAGCATATATATTTTACAACGTTGTCACATAAAAAATAAAATGAAACATTATAATAAGATAACTAAAACTTTTAATCAATATGTAGCAATATAACACTTTTGAAAGTTAAACAAGAAAATGTCCTCATTATTTAACATCACACGAATTTAATCTCTAGTTACAAAGACAATCGTTAATTGAAAATTTAACATATTAGAAGGTCAATGAACCTCTATCCCCACGAGTAATTATGACCCATAAAAAATTATTTAACATCACACGAATTTAATCAATCAATGCTATCAAGCCGTAGGTAGGGCTGTATAAAAAAACTCGTCGCTCGTGGCTCGCTAGAAGCTTGCTCGAAAATAGCTTGAAAAAACCTCGCTTAAAATCGGCTCGTGTATAAGTAAGCCAAGCCGGCTCGGCTCGGTTTTTAAATGAGCCAAGCCAAGCCAAAGTCAGCTCGGCATGTGGCTCGCTCGTTAGCTTGTTTGAATTAAAACCTAAATTATACTTTATAATATATATATATATATATATATATATATATATATATATATATATATATATATATATATATATATATATATATATATATATATATATATATATATATATATTATGACATATTTTTTGAAACATACCATACATATATAATTATTTTGATATTACACAACGAGAAACTAATTTTAAAAGTATAAAAATTGATTATACTTCTTAAAATAACAATATTATATAATTGTTTTCAATAACTTAAGATAAACAAATGTTAGAATATTATTTAATTTTTATATATACAAAAAATAAAAAATATTTTTTAAAAATAAAAAAGGTGTCTCGCAAGCAGGCTCGACTTAGCTCGTTTATAAAGGAGCCAAGCACGAACTCAAATTTTGAGCTCGTTAAAATAAACGAACCGCACCGGCTCATCTTGGATTTAAACGAGCCGAGCTCAAGCCCGCCCTGACTCGACTCAACTCGAGTCGATTCGTTTACAGCCCTACCCGTAGGCTTCAAAAGAGTTCAAATTGTGACTCAAAAAAATTATCTATATATTAACTTTTAAACTAAATGAATAGTAGATTGTAGGGTTTTTTAGAATTGGACACAAGAGTTTTCTTTCTTCAGTTTTTGACCCCCTTTGATGTTGGGTTTAACAAAAAGATTTCTTTACCCGCTTGAGCAAATATTGATTTCAAAATGCGTTAGGGCAAATTGTAGTCTATACTTTATCAGGATACATATGACACCAACGCACATGCTTATTTTTATATACGTTTTGATTTTGTCTATGTTTCAACGTAAATTATATTTGGAGTTTTGTATTATTTATATACTTTTTCGATCGTTGGTAAAATATATTATTATTATACGTGTCGATGTAAAGTTAGTTAAAAAATAAACTGGGTCGATTGTATTATATGTTTTATCTCGTCACGTATGTCGCAGCCGCAACGCGCGAATGCTAAAATGACTAGTTTAGTAAAAAACTGACAATATATTTTGTCTACTGATTTGTTGTTACGCAATAAATATATTATTTATCATTAAAACAGTTCATATATTTAAATATAGCAGATTCCGTATATTCATTTCCATGACTTACTTTTTACTTTTCTTTATTATTTTATTAAATTTCATTAACTTTTACTTTTTACTTTATAAAAGTTATTGGAAGTTGTAGCATATTCATATGATAATATTTGAAGGATTCTTTTAAGGTAGATAGCCAGAGAATTTGTCTAATTCCATACAAAAAATGACATGCTTATGATATTTAATTATTTCAAATGAAAAGTTTTTTCAAATTATCCAAATTTATTTCAATTTCATTTTGTCATGTTGAAAAATTCCTATGTTTAATGCCAAATGGTCCATAGATATTAAATAAAGGTCCAATATAGAGACACTCATCCAAATAAACCGACACCCCCTATACGCTGCGTATGGGTCCATACGTGGCGTATAAGGTCGAATACACTGAAAACAAGGAAAATTTAGGGGGCTGTCAGAGAGATATACGCCCCATATAGCCCTATACGACCCCCTATACGACACATATAGGGCTATACGACGCGTATAGCGAACTTTGACACTTACTGCGAGGAAAAATCAGGGGGCTGTCAGAGGGGTTATACGCCCCGTATAGGGCTATACGACCCCCATATACGACGCGTATGTGGCTATACGACTTTTCGGGTGTTGATTTAAAATATTGGGGTGTCCAAATAACCCAACCCTTAAATAAACAAACGCTTTTACCTTAGATTATTCAACATGAAAATGAACAAAATAAATAGTTAAAAATAATACGTAAATGTGTCTTGCATATATCGTAACTCCGAAGCTTAATCTCATTAACTTACAACCTAAAAGTAGGGTTTCTAAAACGGAGATTTCAAAAATCTAAAACATCTCGATCTTTAAGATGCGGATCTCAAACCATCAAAAACCCTAAAACACGTAGATTTCTACATTCTAGATCTTGAACCATCAAACCCCCCTGAACCGACTAGATCCATAGGACTCGAGCCATAAAATATTGTACACCAATGTAATCTTGGATAACAAAACGAATCATGGTTATAATCTTACGCATCTATGTACACGTGTAACTGTCAAGATCATGCTTATATGTACATACTCTATAACATTTAATTAGGCAATTAAACAACAATATTCCATCCGGACCCAACATGAATATACGTTAATAGAACGAGATAGGTAACGTAGAGGTCATTGATTATCTTATCCTCGTTTATAAATATTTTTCACCAACCGTTACGTATACATTAACTCTATCATACTTAATTAATAGTTCATCCGAGTCGTTTACTCTACCCGATAATGAAATTCTTATTAAGACAGTCACATAAAACATTTTCATGACGAGGCTAACATTGTTTTTCACTTTTGATATATGAAAGCTTGAGGTCCACCAACACCAAAATTGCAACGAAACTTTGTTATAATAAATCTTTTAATGATTATAAGTTTGGTAATAAAACTAATGATAATTAGTGATGATAAATTAATATTGCATTGCAATGATTATATATAGGAAAACGTATTCATTGCATATTTATTACAAATAATAATAACAAATAACATTCAGTGTAATCTTATTCTTAATTTATCACTTTCCATGTTGATGACAAAGTTCCATATTATTTGGTTTTGCCTCCAATAGATACTGCATTAAATATATAAAATCACATGAAGATACACCGAATTTTTAAAATAAATTCCTTCCAAAATTCAAACCTAAAATACCGTTATAAAAAAATGTCCAAATCAAACATATGTCTAATAACTATTAATTAAAATATCATTAATATGACAAAATTTTAAAATGGTGTTTAACTTAGCTCAAACTAAAATAATCAGATCACTTAACGATCTAATTAGGTGGCAATTATTCACCTGTTTACAATACGACTAAACTTGTTTAATAAAAAAATAATTTTTAATTTTATATTTTTAAAATTAATTAAAATTAAGAGGCTAGCATTCATTATTTCACATTCTTGGTTTACAAAAAACATATAAAAAATTATAGACATAATATATAAATAGTTCAACTAAGTTTTTTGCATGTTTGATACGTAAGCTACGCACGTCATCTCTAACATATTAAACACGATAATACTTATTTTGCAAGCCCACAGTCTTACTTTACACTTTGTAAAAACGGTTGTTTTATAAACAAATAAAAAAACATAAAAAAGGAAACACAACACTTATAAGAAGAAGCGAAATAAACCTCAAATATTCAGAAATTGAAAACGGTTTCTTTTATAAATTCTTGGTTTCTCTCTCCTTCAGTCAAGATTATGCATAAAAATGGCGATATAAACCCACAACTCGTGGATGATTCTGTTGTGTGTTTTTTGAAATTTTCTTCAACGGGTATGCGTATTTTCCTTTGATTTCAATTGGGTTTCGAAGAATCACTCAGATTGATGATGCCCGGTTCAAGTTCTGCTTCATGGAAGTCCGCCGGCGCCGGCGCCGGCGGTGTGCCGGACAAGTTTCCGGCGGGACTTCGTGTTCTTGTTGTAGACGATGATCCCACATGTCTCGTGATATTAGAGAAGATGTTGAAGAAATGCAACTATGAAGGTAATACACCCATTGTGTTTAAAGTTTTACACAGTTGTCTACTGTAAATCGAAGAGAAAACCCAATTAGATTTAGGGTTGTTGATGAAGTTGAAGATAAAATCACCCAATTAGATGGCAGGAATGCTAGGGTTTGTTGTGAAATTGTAATAATTAACGCAATTGGAGTTGTTTTATCGCCCAATTTGACGTTGAATTTTGTATTTTTTTGAAGAATATTATATGCTGTTGAATAATTGTTTGTTAATGTGCAGTGACGATATGCAATCGAGCTGAGATTGGGTTATCATTGTTGAGGGAAAACAAAAGCGGGTGTGATATAGTTCTGAGTGATGTTCATATGCCTGATATGGATGGATTCAAGCTTCTTGAACACATTGGGCTTGAGATGGATCTTCCTGTTATCAGTAAGATTGCGTATTCGATTGAGTTTCTTCGTGTTTATCGCGTGTTAATTTGCTGTTTTGAGATTCATGTTTTGTTTTGTTTAAATTTTTGACTAATTGGCATAGTTTGTATGAGTCAACCACTCTTTCATTTGAATTTATTCATGTTATTGAATTGAAATTCTTGTTGCAGTTGAATGCATGTTTATTTAAGCGAAATTATCAGTCTCTTGGTTTGAATTTCTTTAATTACTGTTCAGATTTGCATAACTGATGTAATTATCAATAAGTAATCACTGTTTGTTGACTTCCAATTTATGATCTTTCAATGACATGATTGGTCATATTAAAGTTCATATTTTTAAAGTTTAATTTGTCAATTGTTGGTGAAATTTGCATAATCCAGGGAGTCATTAGCAAGTCAACCAGTCTAATTTACAGAATTACAGTCTTTTCTTCTTGTTGACTTTCAATTTTGATAGTCAATGCCATGATTTATCAATAAAAAGAATCATGTATTTGTTTCCTTAGTATCTTTGTAATTAGCTCATTCACTGCCTTACGATTTTTGGATTCGGGCAATTAACAAATTTGTATAACACGTGATATTATTCGCAAGTCAAACACCATTCGCTTGAATTTCATCCTGTTGTTGACTTTCAGTTCATAATATGGTCAATTTTACAGTGATGTCAGCTGATGATAGCAGCAGTGTAGTAATGAAGGGTGTAACGCACGGTGCATGTGATTACTTAATAAAGCCCGTTCGCCTCGAGGCCTTGCGTAATATATGGCAGCATGTGGTACGAAGGAGGAAAAACGAGTGGAAAGATTTCGAGCCATTAACAAGTGCTGAGGATGTTGACCAACATCAGAAAGTTACAGAAGATGCTGACTATACGTCTTCTGCAAATGAAGGGCATAATTGGAGGAATGCAAAGAGGAGGAAAGACGATGAGGATGAATCTGAGGAACGAGACGAGTCTTGTTCTTCAAAGAAGCCTCGTGTCGTTTGGTCTGTAGAGCTTCATCAGCAGTTTGTGTCAGCAGTTAATCAGCTCGGGATCGATAGTAAGAACCTTACGCATTTCTTGAGTGTTCCATTTTATATGATAAACATCTCATGTTGTTCAGTTTCAATACAACTTTACACTTTTAAATTGTGTTATTACAACATTAACTTGATTTAAAAGTTAACTTATGATTTGTGCATTTCTTGAATCTAATATCACTGCAGAAGCTGTGCCAAAAAAAATCTTGGAGCTGATGAACGTTCCAGGTCTAAGCCGCGAAAATGTCGCCAGTCATCTTCAGGTACCTTATAATTTCATCGCGTTTTCTAACCGATGAAACTAAACGCGATGAAACTTGGAACTTTATGATATCAAATATAGTCCTTTTCTTTAAAAGAAATGTTCACAAGTGTACATATTTGGTGCAGAAATATCGTCTTTATCTTAGAAGGCTCAGTGGTTCACAACATATAGGCTCCATCGATACCTCGTTTATGGGTTTCCCCGATGCAGGTTATGATCATCAAGGTCTATCCGTCGGTGGTCAACTCCCTGGTCAAAGCCTCACGACGCTCCAAGCTGCAGTTATCGGTCGCTCACCCAGCTCAAAATCTCCAATTCCTATGCCTGCAATTGATCAAAGAAACACTTTGACCTTTGGTAATCCAATGTTGAGATATGGAGAAGTCAAATCCCCACAGTTACTTCATGGCATTCCAACAACTATGCAACCGAAGCAGTTCATGAGCTTGCATCAATCCCGACACCATTCGTTCAACGGTGTTAGTAGTCAAGTTTTGATGCCAATGGCTGGTCAAGGTCAAGGTCAAAGTCAAAGTCAAAACTTGTTCAGCGGAATGTTGTCACATGGCCTAGGAACAAAAGTTTCAGGAACCGGGGTTGTTCCAAGCTACAATGTTTTAAACGACTCGAACCAGATCAGACCCAATTCTACCTTTCCAAACCCGACTTACAATGACTGGTTATCTTATTCATCTTGCAAGAAAACGGGACCCGTCACATCCTTGTCCGTAGATGACGAGAGTGGGTCCCACCGTAATGGCGTGGGGGGCAATCAAGATGACCTCCTATCTGCAATTCTTAAACAGGTAAAAGTTAAATCTTTGGTGATGCATTGTTATAATTGTTGTATTATGTAAAATAATTATGTACAAATCTTGATATTTTGATGCAGCCTCAAGAAAGCTTCGGGCAGCTTGAAAACGAGATTGGTTTTGACGGGTATGCATTCGATGATCTTCCGAGAGTGACTTAGGGACTCATGCTTTGTTCTTTTTGCAGACTATTTAGATTTGGGTGCCTATAACGGCTATAAGTATTTCGTTGGTCTAACGTTGTTTTTTGGCCGAAAAGCATGAATTTTTGACTGTTTTTATAGGCAACATATTTGTTGGTAAAAACATCCAAAAATTCGATTTTGTTGATCTATCGTATGTTCGTAAACAGTAATGTTGGTTTGAATATGTAGAGTTTTGAACGTTTATGTTTTTTGTTTCTGTTTGGCATGATTTTAAAGTTGATTGTCATTTTTGACCTTCAAGACACATTTTCGTTTTAGTTAAGTCGACCAAAAGATTTGTAGTCGGGTTATATCAAGTTGTGTAGTAAAACATTTCTTCTGAAATAGTTAAGGGTTCTTGTCTTGCGGTTAATACGGTGTAGATTTAGAGGTGTGTGAGCCAGTATAAAAAATAAGAATAATTTGTTTAATCGTTAGATAACATATATGACCTGGTCTATCCATTTACCCGTTTATAGATCGAAATTGCTAGATTAAGTCTAAACACATAAATTTTAAGGATCTATAATTGTAACAACACGAAAATACTCAGATTTCATGTTAGCAAATTTAACCAGTTTATCAAACGGGTCAACCTTAACATGTGTCGTTTAGAAAGATTCATACTTTAGGTTCAATACATTTCTCTTTGAAACTCATGTAATTGGATATGGGCTTGATTGGGCCAAAATATTACTTCATGGGTTGGTATGGGCCGCATGTAAATCACATGATTAGACCTATATGTAATCACACGTCCTTAAGTTTATCTTTATTACTACCATGTAAAGCCACGCTAATTTCAAGTATATTTCACTTTTAAGGACAATCCCAACTATATATGTCCTTAGGGCATCCGTAACAGTAGTAAGGCCGGGGTCGTGGCCCTATCACGTGTTCGTGAGGCGTGGCGAACACCGCTTCAAGGTAGCATGGTGAGGGGCATTGCGGTGGTTTTGTGACTGGGCTCACGGTGGTGGAGAGTGTGGGGGTGTGGGAATGTAGCCGTCGGCAATTGGTAGGTTGACCAAAGTAAAAAAAATTACGCTACAAATACAACCTCATTTAGCATACAAGTCAAGTGTCGTCCATGCTTCTAACACATATATGGGAAAAGGAAAAAATCGGAACATAATGTATGTTTGTACTCTAATGTAAAATTCAATCTAAAAAACAGATTCATTTATACGCAACGCACACAACCGACATATCGAATCAAAACGCCAAGAAGAATGAGTCAAATTGCACTAATAAAAATTGATGATTTACATTTTAAAATAAAAGTACGTTTTTCAAATTGTTTCAGGTTTGTTCAACAATAGTTAAAACCAGTTTTTGGTTAAACCAATTTAAGTTTGGAACCGGTTCTTGTTGTAGGAAGGTTTGACCGGTTTGAAAACCGAGTTTTGCATGGTTCGGTTTGGATTTAACCGGGTTGGACAAAGTTTCAACCTATAGGGAAACTAGTTTCAGACCTACATTTTGTGTTGGTTTCTAAGCGGTTCTTGTCAACCCAGTTTTAAAACCGGTTCGGCCTCAAAACTGGTTTTAGGTTTTGAAACTGGTTTTTTTATGCACCTTTAGCTGACACAGATTCAAAGTTCAAACCAGTTGCCGTTTGTTAATTTTCTCTAAGTTTTACACTTAGACGTAACAAAGTTTAAAATCTCAATACAAACCAAATGTAACAGAAAACACTACTTTCCATCTTTTTTTATTGAACACAGACAGGTGGAGACAAGTCAAAGTATATGTCGTCAATATACTTGTAATAAAAAATAAATTATAAACACAACGTTGTTTGGGTTGCACCCATCTTTGTATGTCTAGATACAACAAAACATCAAATGATAGATTTTCACCTAGAAGTGACATTTGTTACTTTGATTGATTTGATGAAAAAAACAAAACATTCAATAATTTTTAGTACATTATAGAAGAAAATAAAAGAATATTAGTGTCATAAATTCGGTAATATGATACAACTCATACAAGTATTTTAAATGTTCAATTCAATCCGTATGGAAATCACCAGTTTGATCTGTTACTTAATCCATTCCTTTCAAGTTTATTAATTTTTTAGTATAAAAACAGAAAAAAACTTGATGTTTATCTTAACTATATAAACCTGAGGTCAAAATTTTTCTTAAAAACAAATTATTAATTATAGAATCATAAATCATTAAAAAGGTCACCGGCTTCCATGTAAGGTCACCGGCTTCGCTCAGTCGCTCATTTGGCTCGTTAATTGGCTCGGCTTTTTTGAATTAATCTAACCTATTAATACTTTTTAGCTAAGTAAAGACATTTAATCTTTTAACCCGAGTCCTCATCATTAGTACAAGATCCAATTCATTAGTAAGACATATTTCTTCTTTTAAGTTTTAACAATCTAACTGAGACAAACTGACTCAAATTAGTTTTCTTAAAACCAAGCCAAGCTCAAGCCCAAGTTTTCAACTCGGTATAATTCAAGCCAAGCTCGAGCTCCCCCGGGCTTTACTCAACTCATAAACTGAAAATGTTTTTTGTAACATGATCTTAGGAAATATGATACTTCACGAATTTGTAGAGGATGTATGAAATTGTTTGTTTTTTTATAAATACGTTTAGTGATTTGGATTTAACCTTTTTCAGACCAAACCATTAGTATGTGCCATTAAACCCTGAAAAATAAAAATCAAAATGTTAACCAAACCATAATTGTTTTTTTAATGAAAAATGCTAAGAATATAAATTTATAATACAAAAATTGTGAAAAGTTAAATAACACAAGACCAAAAACAACCATACTAAACATAATTTGTCAACTAATAAAGTTAAAGCATGACACAACATAACGGTATTAGGTGCACAACTTGAATTACTCTTACTATCTAAATTAAATTATCAATATCAATAATTGACTGTCGTTTTATTTTTATTCAAGCGTACCTAAAACCATCGAAATTAATAGAGACATAATCCAAACTACTTACTCTCTAGAATTTATTTCGAATTCTACCACCCGAAAACACCTACCTGAACCCACTATGAACCGTCAGCGGCGGTGTTACCAAATGAGCTGAGGCACCCAAAGCCTTTTGCCAAAAGCGCCCGATTATCCTAAACAAAAATCTAAAAAACAAACCAACAACCCAAAAACACTACAAACTTATCATAGTGTTAATTTTTAACCCGTCACACTTAAAGCATTCACAACTCATTCACTCTCCTCATTCATATAATTAAACTAAGTCATTACTTTTTCTCTTTGTTTTCCAATCAAATAATACTTTTTATATTTTTATCATTAGTTTTTTTCTCTTATTCACTCACAGGCACTTAAAATATTTAAAAATTTATAGGGGTTTGAACAGTGTTTTCTAAAAATGCAAATTAAACATTAATTTCTTTTTTATACTTTACTCACAATCACTTATAATCATACAATATAATACAGAATATATACTCAAATTAATTTAAAGAATGGGTTGTAAATGTCCTTATATGTATATACACTAGCTTTAGTAAACCAGTGTGTTAAACGAGTTGAATAAAAAAATATTAATATAATAAAATATATTAATTATAAAATGATATTCTAAGATATGATATGACTGAAATTAACTATAAGTAATAAAATAGTAATATCAATTTTTTAAAAATTTGTTTTAAAATTTTTTTCAAAAAAATGAACATTTTGTTCTAAAATAAACCGTATAAAAATATCATTTTTAAAAATATTTCTTATTATAACTTTCAAATTTAATTAATTTTTTTTTTAAAAATTAACTTTTTAAAAATACCAATTTTAAAATATTTCGTATTTTTAAAAAAGTTTTATGCTTTAAAAAAATTTATTATTTTAAAATTTTTATTTATTTAGAAATAACATTAGTAAATAGATCTCTTTCTTAATTTAGTAAATTTAAAAAATTATTAAATAGCAGTATTAATAATTAAGGTAATTATTTAAAATGATAGAGGAGCGGAAAAATATTGATGATGATAATTGTGATGTTGACATGTATAATCCCAAGATAAACTTTTATTAGATTAGGAAGATGTGTACGTTCCGGATTTAAACAAACGACCTTTTTAGGCAAACCATAAACCAAATGGCACGTGGTGTTGAGCCTGAGTCATCACTCATAAGAATGAAAAGTGAGGAGGGAAAGTGAACTCGAGCAAAAGCATAAGGATCATTTGTGTAAAAAGACCAATTATGTGGGGTCGTGTTGAGATATGTTGACGAAAACAGCCTGGAAAGTAATCTTTATTGAGTGGTCGGTCCACACCATACTAATTACTCCCCCTTTTCCCCTTTTTCTGTCTTTAGTTTTTATTTTTTACCAATTATTATATATAGTGTCATTTGGAATAATTAATTTCTTTCATGTAACATGTGATGAGGTTACATGTCTCTAGTTTAGTTAAAAGAAATCAATAGTATGTTTATGTTTTAATACTTTAGTAGGTAGGATGATATAGTTAAAAGAAACATACTTTTAGAATGTTTTCTCCTTTAGAATTTTGCTTATTCTCCTTTTCGGACAAGGCCTAAAGTCATCTAAAATAAAACGATATGTTTCTCTGTATTTTTAAATGATTATTTATAACTCTTCGATGAGAATTGAAGATTAAAGGCGTGTTTGGTTCAAGAACTATTTTTAAAATATTCAGATATTGTCAAAGGAAATGGATTGAAAGGACTAGATTTGGAATGAAACTTGTATCAAAAGAGTAGAACTTTGTTATGCATTTTGTTGACATAAAAGACATGTTTAAATTGTTAATTTTATAAAAGATTGAATATGGTGGTAATCGTGGAGCTAAAGGTGGGGGCAATCATGGTTAAAGCGATGGTTATGGACTTGTGGCAACGAGTTAGTGCTTGCGCTGGAGGCATTGGTGGCAGTGACCACAACGATGATTGCCACATATTGACGAAAGCGGTTATTGTAAGAATGGTGTCGATTATGAATGTGATATGTGAGCGAGAGATTCTAATATTTTATTATTTTCTTTACAAGTTAGAAGAAATGTTGAATTTATTCACTTGAATGACTTTAAGGAAGTTCATTTCAATTCCGTACATTCACCAGCCTACTTTGTCATTACTCATTAGTCATTACCACTAACCCCAACTATGTACTCTCACTATTACCATGTTCAAGTCACAACCACCATCACGATAGCGATTGGGGTTGTGGTGATTAGGGTCCGATATGTGGTGGCGACATGCAAAGACGATGAAAATGGTTGTAGTGACGACCGATAGTGGGTGGCAATGAAGCGGAATGTAGAAGGGTTGTTTGCGACGACGGTGATGGTTATGGCAGTTTGGGGTGTCGGGAGAGGTCACAAGAAATTTACTATTCGCGAGGGTGATGACATGGGTGGTGGAGGTGATAACGATAAGTGAGTGAGAGATTTGGAGATTTCAATTCATTTGGTTGAAATTCTTTACAATATGAAAAGACTTTGGCTAATCAGAGGACCGTATATTGTAGCACGAACTCAAACGTGGGCACCAAGCCCCCTATGAGGTGGAGATACAAGCGGCTAACTTCAATTCGGTACTTGGTGATGCTTTCGTGGGTTAGAGCATTCACATTCAATTTCTCATCTCCATCCCTATAATTACACTAAAAGTTATTTTTTTCTCTTATTTTCAATAAATAATATTTTTTATATTTATCATTACTTTTTATGTCTCCTCTACTCACAATCATTTTAAAAATATTAAAAACATATTATGGAGGTGAACAATATTTACCACAGATATACAAATATATACAGATGAATAGTATTATTTTTTCTTTTTTCTACTCACAACCATTAAAAACCATTTCCTATAATATAAAACACACGCATAAAAATTTAAAAAATAGGGTGTGAATGCTCTTATGTGGTCATAAAAAAGCGACTAAGCCTGATCTGACTTATATGTTTTTTCTTCCTATTTTTATATATGTATCTACAAATCTCTAAAAATAATATTTAGCAACAAAAAACTGATAATTATTTATTTAAATCTAAGTTTGGTAAAACTTAAACGTTTAGGTCTAAATATGGATGGCTAAGTTTTCGGTAGTGGTGTGTAAAAAGATCTGAAATTTTTGAAATTTTCGTAATCGGATTCGGATAACGTTTTTGAAAATTTCGGATATTAAGATATCTGAATCATGTGAGAAATTTTTATAAAAACTGTTAAAATAATAAATTTATTATATATTTCATATTTTTAAATATTTTTTATATTCGAAAGTTTTTTTTTTAAATTATTAAATCTATATAAAAAAACTAAAATAATACATTTTGTTTTAGAATTCATATATCTGAATCTGAAATTTCGGACATGCACAAGTTCAGATTCAGATATTGAACTACATTATTCGAAATTCAGATATTTAAAGATATCCGATTTTAAACACTCTTTCGGACTACCCTCTTTTTCTTGGGTGAATCTTAATTGTCTTTGGCTATTACACCCAAATAAAAAAGAAACTTTACAGGGTTGATTAATTTTATCCTTAGTTATTTTCAGTAATCTATATAAAATCATCAATGATGGTATAATTTTTGAAAATGAAAAGAATCAAAATATTACGTATTTCACACACCAAATTGGGTGTAACAAGTAAAATAATAGAGGATATGTTTACCACAACTCTAATTATACCACATGTTGTGCTTAATGTATTCACTTTCCGTGTTTACTTGTCACATATCTGTTTAATTACTTACTTTTCACGCCATAAAACAAAATTCAATTTCTAACTTGAAGTTTAGAGGTTCTACATTATTTTATGATAAAAATTAATTTTCTTTTTTCAAAATTAATTAATCACACCTCCTTTAACTCTACTCCTGAATGCTAAATATGCAATGCAATTGTTTATTATAAATTTAAACCTTCAACCACTAATACATTGTTACCATAAGATCACATAGTGTACGTTTCATTGGATTTATGAATTTCGATATGAATTTATGAATT
Organism: Flaveria ramosissima; assembly: GCA_025215565.1. Taxonomy (NCBI): domain Eukaryota; kingdom Viridiplantae; phylum Streptophyta; class Magnoliopsida; order Asterales; family Asteraceae; genus Flaveria; species Flaveria ramosissima. The sequence goes on from CM046044.1 coordinate 48,910,057, forward strand.
TTAATATGTTAACATATTATTTTTGTCTTTTACGTTTCATTGGCATATACATATTATTTATTGCAGATTGACATCTTTTAGCATAAAATACATATTTTATCAATATGAGGGAACAAAATGATATATAATTTTTTATCAATATGAGGGACAAAATGATATATATTTTTTTATCTTCTATACCATTTTTGTCTTTTTCCTTATTATCGAAGCACCTGACGCTCCGATCCAAAACAATCAGAGCCACCGACTTAAATGACAACGTGTCATTGTTTACATGATTCTCGAAGTCCAACGTGGCAATATAAATACATTCTACACACCTTCTCCTCCACAATTTTATGTTAAATTTGAGTATTTTTACTTGAGAAAATATTTGTTGGTTATGCATTTGAAAGGATTTTTTAGGGATAAAATTAAAGATGTTATTGAAAGGTTAATCTCATAATAAAGAACCGAAAGTTTGTTTTAAAGTTAAAAGTTAAGGTTTTTATTAGTATATATTTTTACAGTAATGCATTGTTGTTCAGTAAATTTAATTTTAAAGAGATTCATGTTAGAATAAGCTTTGAATAATTTGATTGAAGTTTTTAACTGGTGGGAAAATTAGAGTTTTAGTATAAGTAGATTGGTAGGTGAAGGGGTAACACCCCCAAAGAGCCAAGTAAAACTCGTAACGGTTTAAATAATCAAAAGTTAAAAGCCGCGGCCTAGCTACAAGCTAAAAGCCGCGGCATACCCCAAGCCGCGGCATACCCCATTACCTCAAGTCGCGGCATACCCCCTTATCCCCAAGCCGCGGCATACCCCGTGGTGCCAAAGCCGCGGCATACCCCGTGGTGCCAAAGCAGCGGCATACCCTCATCCCGCCAAAGCCGCGGCTAAGCTATAAGCTAGAAGCCGCGGCATTATAGCTCTTTTCCACCAAAGCCGCGGCCAAGCTGCGAAACCAGCTCGAAGCCGCGGCTAGGCACGGTATCACCAAAGCAACATAGTGAACCCTCATGATCAAACACTTATGAAAACCATTATGCAAACTTGGCAACCAAGGAAGCCATTCATTGGTTGCAAAGGAATAAGAAAGAAGACAAAACAGGGTAATGCCAAAACAATGCCAGAAAGTCAGAACAGTCCCCATATCCCCAGGTCAACTATCAAGACAAACCTCATTAATGTTAGTCAGAAACCCTTTACACCAGAAGGGTATGAAACTCTAAGCTAGGGAATTTCAGTCCCAGATCATTGACCACAGGTTCCAAAAATAAGACCATGCTATGTTCAATCCCCATGTTTCAACACTATAAATACTTCTGAAATTCCATAAGAAGAGGCAGATTGAAAACAATACACACATACATTCACACAACACAAATTACAAGTCTTTACTTATTCAGTTCTCTCAATACAAATACTTATTCTCACGCCGGAGTGTGGTCTCGGGGAGAAATCCCTTTCTGTCCGAGGCGAGGCTCACGGTGTTGTTGTCTCGCAGATATTCCAGTCAGCTGAAGCTCACGTCAAGTCTCAGCCAGGTTCTCGGTACTCTGTCCAGACGAAGCCAAGTCCACCTGAAGCCCAGCTTAGTGAAGTCCAAGCCCAGTCGCATCCCATCTTCCAGCTGCATCTCTCTTTCTCAGTAACCCAAGCCCCTGCCTAATCCACAACAGCAAACTCGTTTACGCACTGCTCCCGAGTCTTAATCCTTGATTAATATTCGTGTAGCAACATTTGGCGCCATCCGTGGGACCCAGACGTTACTCAAACAATTGTCATGGATTCAGGCCAGGGAACCCCTCACCATAAAAATACCAGTGACGCCGAAAACCCACACACTACCGTCTCCCCGTTAGCAGTCACCACAGGGGACGGTAACAACTGTGGTAGCGTCATTACCCCAGAATTCATCAACAGAAATCGAGAACAAATCCTCTCTATACTGGAGCAGGAGGAAAGAGAGCGACGTCTCAAAGACATCCGAACACGCCTCGAGTATGAAGAAACTCCAGAGGAAGTGAATCATGGAGAAGGAGAGGACGGTCGAAGAGACAAGGTAGATAATGCCGAAGGTAATCTGAGAGCCAAGAAGAGTCAAGGCACCGCTGCAGTCGGAGAGAAAGCCGGAGCCGATGACGATTTTAGCAAGCCATACCGTCCATCCACGGCAAGAGCCAGATCTAAGTTCATACCGAGAATAGCAGAGTTTACATTCCCTCCGAAACTCAAGATGCCGTCCAATGTAGGAAAGTACAACGGCACAGGTGATCCAGACGACCATCTTGCAATTTTTGTAGGTGCTGCTGAAGTAGAGCAGTGGTCTATCCCTGTATGGTGCCACATGTTCTCTCAGACTCTGACCGGTGCAGCGAGAGTCTGGTTCGACAGCCTTCCAGTTGGAGGGATTGGAAGTTTCGAAGAACTGGAGGAAGACTTCTTGAGAAATTTCAGTCAGCAGAGGTTATCCGCTAAGGATCCAACAGAACTGCATAACATCAAAAGAGGCGACGGTGAGTCCATCGAAAACTTTATCACAAGGTATTCGAAAGAAAGTATGCAGGTACGAGGGGCCGGGGAGACAATCAGAATTTCAGCTTTCATCCACGGAGTAAGGAATGATCAGTTGGTGGAGAGATTTCACGAGAACCTCCCAAAGACGGTAGACGAAATGTTGGAGAGGGCCAAAGCGTTCGTAAGAGGCAAGAAGGCGTGTGAGCAGCTGAAGGATAGAACGCCGAAGAAAATGGTATCCCCTATGTGGGACTCGCCAAAAAGGCCAGGAGGATCAAGGTCGTGGGAAAAACCACGTTTCCAACCGCGTTATCCACAACGAGGCCCGCCTTTCCAACCTCGTTTCACAACCCCAATTCGGAACCCGCAAGGTCCCAATGTAACCCTCCCACCTCTGATAAAAACCCCAAGTGAAATTCTAGCCACAGAAAACATCAACTTTACCAAGCCCACACCTTTGAAGCCAGGGGTGAAAAGAGACACAAGCAAGTACTGTGAATTTCATAAAGAAAATGGGCATGCAACAGATGATTGTTTCTCGTTAAAGCGACAGATAGAGTTGGCAATAAAGACTGGAAAGCTCGCACATCTGTTGAGAGAGTTGAAGAAAGCACCCCAGGCGGGGGATAAAAGGAAGGAAATATTCATGATAAGGGTCGCAGAATGCAGCATCAAACGTCATTCTGATCACATGGAGCCTTGGATGGCACAGGAAATTTCGTTTCCTCCAATACACGGTGGAAGTTTTGCCAACGGACCCCTGACGATTTCAGCCATCATTGCAGGACACCAGGTACACAGAATATATGTAGATAGTGGGAGTAGTTCGGAAATTATGTACGAACACTGTTTCTTGCAGCTTGATGAGGAAATCAGGAGAACTCTAGATACAAAGACACACCTCCTCACTGGTTTTGCAGGAGAGGTAGTGCAGACCCTGGGTCAGATACAGTTACCAGTTGCCATAGGAAACACAACCGGGTGGCGGGAGGTCACCATGAATTTTCTGGTTGTGAGATCCCAATCGTCTCACAATGTTTTACTTGGAAGGCCGGGTCTATGTATGCTTGGAGCAGTCATATCCACAGTCCATGCCGCGATCAAATTCCCCACTCCAACCGGAGTTGTCACCATATACTCCAGTAGAGAATGCAAAGATGTGAAAGCTATCGCTCCAGGAGCCGCAGAGGGGGAGGATGAGCTGATGTGCCCGACGTTGGAGAAATGGGTAATTAACCCCCTTTTTCCAGAACAAAAAATTACCATCGGTGGGCAGCTGGGTGACGCGACTAAGGAACGACTTCGTCATCTGCTGCAAAACAACTTAAACGTTTTCGCGTGGCAACCCACCGACATGGAGGGTGTCCCACGCAGCACAGCAGAACATAGATTGAACACACGAGCATCAAAGGAACCAGTTGCTCAGAAGCGTCGGCACATGGGTCAGGAGCGAAGTCGAGCTGTGGTTGAAGAAGTCAAGAAACTACTTGAAGCAGGTATTATTCGAGAGGTACGTTACCAGACCTGGGTTGCTAATCCAGTAATGGTAAAAAAGAGCGATGGCACATGGAGGATGTGCATTGACTTTAAGGATCTCAACAACGCGTGCCCTAAGGATTGCTATCCACTCCCGGATATTGATCTGAAGGTGGATTCTCTGGCAAGCTTTCCTTTGAAGTGTTTCCTTGATGCTTACAAGGGATATCACCAGGTGCAAATGGCCCCCGAAGATGAAGACAAGACTGCTTTTTACACAGATGTTGGCATCTTCTGCTTCACGAAGATGCCGTTTGGTTTGAAAAATGCGGGGGCTACTTACCAAAGATTAATGGATAAAGCTTTTTCTCAGCAGACAGGAAGGAACATCGAGATCTACGTGGACGACGTGGTGATAAAGAGTCGTGACGAGGAAGATTTGCTTGCCGATATCGCTGAAACCTTTCAAACGTTAAAAGCGATGAACATGAAGCTGAATCCTAAGAAGTGTTCGTTTGGAGTCGAAGAAGGGAAGTTCCTAGGAGTAGTGGTGACAAAGAGAGGGTTAGAAGCCAACCCTGAAAAGGTGGCAGCTGTCCTTAATATGCCATCCCCAAAGTCCGTTAAAGAAGTACAAACACTCAATGGGCGACTGGTGGCCCTGAACAGGTTCCTCTCGAAACATGCTGAGCGTGCTTTGCCTTTCATGACCACTTTGCGCAACTGCTTGAGCAAGAAGGATTTTTTGTGGACGAGCGAAGCAGAAGCAGCATTTCAGCAGATGAAGGTATACTTAAGCAACCTGCCCAGGCTGGTAGCTCCTTTCCCTAAGGAGCGACTGGTAATGTACTTATCTGCAGGAGAAGAGGCTGTAAGCGCTGTGTTAATGACGAACAGAGAGGAAGAACAGACCCCGATTTACTTCATCAGTCGGGCCCTTAAAGATCCAGAAACCAGGTATTCGCCTATGGAAAAACTAACTCTTGCTTTAGTGTATGCCTCCAGGAGATTGCGAAGATACTTCCAGGCCCATGTGATTGAGGTCTGGACCAGTCAACCCATACAACAAATTTTAAGAAGGCCAGAGATATCAGGAAGATTGGCAAAATGGGCAATAGAATTGGGAGTCTTCGAGATAGAGTACAAGCCAAGAGTAGCAATCAAGGGGCAAGTGGTGGCTGATTTTCTAACGGAAATGCCACAAGAGAAGGGAGGTAGCAATGACAACGAAAAATCTGTGGGTCGAAACAACGAAGAATGGTGTTTGCATACCGATGGAGCGTCAAATGATGAGGGGTCAGGTGCTGGTATGATACTGACAGGGCCGGAGAAGGAAGAGGTAACTTACGCCTTGAGGTTGGCTTTCAAGAGTTCCAACAATGAGGCAGAATACGAGGCACTATTGGCTGGCTTGAGGTTGGCCAAACAAATGGGAATCAAGAAACTCCACGCCCACGTAGACTCATTATTGGTTGCAAATCAGATTAATGGGTCCTACGACGCCAAGGAAGCAACAATGAAGCAATACCTCAGTAAAGCAAGAGATCTTATCAGCAGCTTTGAGGAATGTAATGTCTCACACGTTCCGAGAAGCCAAAACAAAAAGGCAGACGCTCTTAGCAAGCTTGCCTCAGTCACCTTCAGCCATCTGGCAAAGGAAGTAAGGGTTGAAGTGCTACAGTCCCCATCAATTGAAGAAAAGGAGATAGTCTCGGTGAATGAAGTAGCGCAAGGATCTTGGATGGATCCAATTGTCAAATTTCTGGAAAGCGGCGATCTGCCTGAAGAGAAGGGAGATGCCAGAGCCATTCAAACGAAGTCACTGCAGTACGAGCTGCGGCAAGGGATCCTGTACCGAAAATCTTATATGGGGCCATTATTGCGATGCCTTACACCGGACGAGGCAAATTATGTCGTCAGAGAGATACATGAAGGCATCTGTGGCATTCACGCGGGACCAAGAATGGTAGTGGCGAAAAGCAATGGGAGCGGGGTATTACTGGCCCGGGATGCACAAGAGTGCCACTGAAGAGATCCAAAGATGCGACAGCTGCCAGAGGCACGCACCAATGTGCCACAGGCCCAAAAATGATCTAATCCCAGTCCATGCTGCGTGGCCTTTCCAGAAGTGGGGAATGGATATTGTAGGCCCTTTCCCAGTTACAGCCGGAGGAGTTAAATTTCTTTTAGTAGCCGTCGATTATTTCACCAAGTGGGTAGAAGCCAAGGCTCTGAAGTCAATCACAGGGCAGCAAGTAAAGAAATTCACATGGGAAAACATTATCTGTCGTTTCGGGCTCCCGTTGTTCATCGTAACAGACAACGGAAAGCAGTTTGCGGAAAACCCATTCAAATCATGGTGTAGAGAGCTGCAAATCCAGCAAATTTTCACGTCAGTGGCACATCCACAGGGTAACGGTCAGGTCGAGAGAGTTAACCGCAGCATCGTGGAAGGGATAAAAACAAGACTGGGTGTTGAAGGGAAGAATTGGGTGGAAGAGTTACCCAATGTCTTGTGGGCCCATAGAACCATGCCCAAAACCAGTCATGGTGAAACCCCATTCAGTCTAACTTACGGGTCGGAAGCCATGATACCCGTTGAGATAGGCATACCAACAACTCGAGTCACACAAGCCCCTGGGCAGGAGAATGAGGACAACCTGCGGCTTAATTTGGATTTGTTGGAGGAAAGAAGGATGGTGGCAGCAATCCGAGAGGCAAGGCACAAGAAGGAAGTTGAGCGATACTATAACTCTCGTGTGAAGCACCAAACATTCAGGGTAGGTGATTATGTCTTGAGAAGTAATGAAGCAAGCAGAGCTCAAGATCAAGGCAAGCTAGGCCCGCGTTGGGAGGGGCCTTATCAAGTCATTGAAGTGGGTAACAATGGAGCTTACAAGCTCAGCCAGCTGGATGGAGCAATTATCCCAAGAACTTGGAACGGAGCTCAGCTCCGACGATGTTACATGTAGTGAGTATTAATGTTTACATAGTGTAACTCATTTTTTCCATTAAAAAGGTGCATGCGAGCACCAGCAGTTACACTCAGTTATTGAATCTTTTTATAACCAGTACCATAACAAATCACGAAACCACAATAACGGGCGAGCAAAGAAAGAAATATGAGTTGCCAGTAACCAAGCGATATTTGCAAATAATGCAATAAGTAACCAAACAATACGAATATATGTCGAGCTACGGTCAAACAAAACCATGAGTAAGCGTGACTCGCTGTTAGTAACCAGATCTTGAAGAAAACAAATGCATTCCTTCACATGCATGATCATACCTTGGTAAACAGCTAGAGCCACTCCACAATATACGTTTCCATTCGGCTAAAAACCAAGCCTGAAAAATAGCCAACTCGAAACCAAAACGAGCATAAAGATCGCCAATATGTCGACTATATAGTGCAAATAGCATCTTTTATAAGTTGGATGCAAAAGAATAACCAAATGATACAAGGTCGCGGCTAAAACTATAACCAAGAACAAGCCGCGGCCGTAGCAACAGGCAAGTCGAAACCAAGGAAATTTATGGCCAAAACCAAAGTGGCGCCCTATGCCCTAGTCACAATCGATGATACGAATCACGGCTAGAAATTTAACCAAATAGTTATGTTATGGGCAAGGGGGAAGTCTCAACCAAAAAGGCTCGGTAAAGTTCGAGGCAAACAACCAAACCTCGGGTCGTGATAAAGACCCTGTCACGGCTGTAGAGATCTCGTGACCGGGCCGCAACCATGAACCGCGGCAGAGGTCACCAGCCGTGACCGAGCCGCAAACATGAACCGCGGCAGGGGAGTTACCAGCCGTGACCAAGTCACATGCCTGAGCCGCGGTAGGGGAGTTACCAGATGCATGCATAAGCCGCGGCCGCGGCACTAACCGTGGCCCAATCTCGATACGTGGCAATAAGTCACAGCTTTGTGCATAAATTGCGCTCAAAGATTCCTTTCATGACATGTAACAGTTAAAAATGCAACCAAAGAAATATTATCGTGAGCAAACAACGAGTCGTGGCCTATTGAAGCGTCAACGGTCATGACACAAAGATATGAAGCATAAAAGCATAATCATCATTACAAAACAAACATAGTCAGACTACAAGTCTAATAACATCACAAAACAAATTTTCAACAAACAAACTAAACTGGAGCAGGGCCTTCAGCCGGGGCGGTCAGGAATGACTTGAGCTCCTCAAAAGGTGAATCATGCATTGCCGCGATGGTCTTGGTCATGGGAAAGGTGGCTTTGTCAAATGAATCTGACTCAGCTCGCAGCTTCTTCAATGCGTTCTTGTCAAAGTTTTTCGCCATCTCCGGTTTTTTGCCCTCGGCAGCAAGGCGGGCACCATCCAACAAACCAGCGTTATAACCAACTTTGTCTGATAAACTGTTGATCTTTGCCAACGAATCAAGGAACTCGTCACTGTCACGAACCTTGTTAAAAGCCAAGGCAACGCCCTCTGAAACAATCCATTTCTTCTCCGATGCAAGAAGAGACACCTTGTCCTCAAGATTCGCAATCCGTTTCTCAGAAGCAAGTTGATTATCCTTCAAATCCGAGGTAAGTTTCTTCACCGCAGCCCGCTGAATACATAGCTCCTCCTGAGCACCACTGAGATCCACAGTAAGCTTTTCCTTAACAAGGTCAGATGCGTCACAACGGGATTTAAGGGAAGCATTTTCAGCTTCCAGTTTGGACACCTGCTTCTTGAGGTCACGAATCTCGTTAACACCATCTACCCAACGACTGTGAATCTCCACAAACGAAAACAAACTGTTCACCATAGATTGACAGCCGGCATTCGACAATGCCCTGTTCTTCAAAGCTTCCCCACGAAAGAATTCTGCAGGTGTGCGGGATGCAAACATAAAATCCCTACACGCATCTGGGGTCTCGAAAGTTGTCCCGTTGGTCAGCTCCCAGTCGGGAATAAACTTGTCCTCCGCATGCAGCTCAGAGTCCTCAGAGGAAGCAGCCGTTTTTTCATTACCTGAACCACCAACCAAGTGACCACCAAGGTTAGAGACAGTTCACATATTATATACATATGAAAATGGATTATGTTTAAGTATGAGGAGCAGCTCTCACCAGCAGAAGAAGAAGCAGAACCGGAACTGCCGGAACCAGAACCTGAGGCAGCCTCAGCCGCGGCTGAGGGCCCCCCTTGGGGAGCCGCGGCAGGCGAAGGAGGGGGGGAGGGCCGCGGCCGCAGCCCTGGGCCACCCAACCCCTGTTTGCGCTTCATCTTGGGGCGACTAGAAGGAGTAGAGGCTTCATCAACACCTTTTCGTTTGCGAGTAGGAGGTGACATGGTTTCACCGGGTTGAACAACGTAACCAGCGTTGGTATCCAAGACAGAAGTGGCACCCTCAGGCAAAGCTTCAGCCTGCTCAGAAACATCCTCTTTCGCAGACAATTTCATGCGCTCAAACAGACCCATACCTGCGCAAGCACACCACACAAACAATAATCAGATGGATAAACATATGTATTGAGACACAAAATAGGGAAGCTACTTACGTTTCCCTTGGTAAGTCATAAATGGAACCACGTTCGGGTCAGCCCAGTTACGACTAACGCCGGCCATCACAAGGAAATGCTCAGAGTAGCTACGGAGTGGAGTGGGCTCGGCTCTCAAAAGGTCATAAGCAGACTGATCAAATGTGTCAGGCTCGGGAAAGGGATCCTGAATGGGTCTACTATTTTCGAACCAACACATCTCAAATGGAACTATGCTAGATGAGATAAAAAAGAAATGGTCTTTCCAATGTTTTAGGCTAGTTATGGTTCGGGAAATCAAAGGAGGCTTAGGAGCTTTTCTCTTCTCAAAAGTGAGCCAATCACCTATCCTATTCAACTTGTAAAAAGTCCTAAAAAGGTTGACTTCGGGTTCTACGTTACGAGCACGGCAACATATCTCAAAATGATATACCTTAATAAGTCCTAAAGGAACAAGTTGCGATAAATGGATATCATAATGCCTAAGAAGTAAACACAAGAACCGGCTAACAGGGACGCGAAAGTTACAAAAGCTAAAAAATGAAGTGTAAAGAGCTACCGTCCCAACCGGGGCATCCCTCACGGTCGACGAGGGAGGAGGGACGGAAGGGCTAAGCTCGGAAGAAATACCATAGCGAAGCGTAAAGTTGTTTAAAAAATCTTGAGAGATAACCGAGTGTTGAAGAACCACGTCATTTCTACACTCCATTATAAACGCGAAAGATAAAGGTTCGAGTAACTTACCAGGAAAATTTGTGCTCTTGAAGAAAGCTTGAAGGAAAAGAAAGAGAGAGAAGAAGGTAAGGTGAATGGAGATATTGGTGAATTTGTAGAAGAAATGAGAGCATATTTATAGAAGAAAAAAAAACCTCTAGGGGTTTGGCCCACAAAAAGAAGACTAGGGCCGCAACCCAACACGAAGACGCAGGAACCGAGGAGCCGCACGGCGGCTGAGGCCGCGGCTCGAGGCTTCGGACCCGGAGGCCGAGGAATGGGGGCGGCTGCGAGCCCTTGTCAATCGAGGCCCACTAGCCAAAAATAGAGGGCTAGGGGCGGCTACGGTACCGCGGCTTGAGGGAAGTGTGACGTAAGATGTGCACATGACTCGAGAAAAGGCGAATGACTGATGGATCCCCGGAACGGGGCTCAAGGAAAAAGTGAAATGGTGTCAAAAAATAGTCACATCATGTTGAAAAAACAAGAAAGTACAGCCGCCAAAGAAAAACCGATTATTAATCCAATGACATGGAGGATACCATGACATTGGACTGGGGGGACATGAAGGGGTAACACCCCCAAAGAGCCAAGTAAAACTCGTAACGGTTTAAATAATCAAAAGTTAAAAGCCGCGGCCTAGCTACAAGCTAAAAGCCGCGGCATACCCCAAGCCGCGGCATACCCCATTACCTCAAGTCGCGGCATACCCCCTTATCCCCAAGCCGCGGCATACCCCGTGGTGCCAAAGCCGCGGCATACCCCGTGGTGCCAAAGCAGCGGCATACCCTCATCCCGCCAAAGCCGCGGCTAAGCTATAAGCTAGAAGCCGCGGCATTATAGCTCTTTTCCACCAAAGCCGCGGCCAAGCTGCGAAACCAGCTCGAAGCCGCGGCTAGGCACGGTATCACCAAAGCAACATAGTGAACCCTCATGTTCGACACTTATGAAGACTATTATGCACACTTGACAACCAAGGGAGCCATTCATTGGTTGCAAAGGAATAAGAAAGAGGACAAAACGAGTAGTGCCAAAACAATGCCAGGAAGTCAGAACAGCCCCCATATCCCCAGGTCAACTATCAAGACAAATCTCATTAATGCTAGTCAGAAACCCTTTACACCAGAAGGGTATGAAACTCTAAGCTAGGGAATTTCAGTCCCAGATCATTGACTACAGGTTTCCAAAAATAAGACCATGCTATGTTCAAACCCCATGTTTCAACACTATAAATACTTCTGAAATTCCATAAGAAGGGCCAGATTGAAAACCAATACACACATACATTCACACCACGAAATTACAAGTCATTTGCTTATTCAATTCTCTCAATACAAATACTTATTCTCACGCCGGAGTGTGGTCTCGGGGAGAAATCCCTTTCTGTCCGAGGCGAGGCTCACGGTGTTGTTGTCTCGCAGATATTCCAGTCAGCTGAAGCTCACGTCAAGGTCTCAGCCAGGTTCTCGGTACTCTGTCCAGACGAAGCCAAGTCCACCTGAAGCCCAGTTTAGTGAAGTCCAAGCCCAGTCGCATCCCATCTTCCAGCTGCATCACTCTTCCTCAGTAACCCAAGCCCCTGCCTAATCCACTACAGCAAACTCGTTTACGCACTGCTCCCGAGTCTTAATCCCTTGATTAATATTCGTGTAGCAACAGTAGGTTTATGCAATTTATATGAAAAGATTATTAAACAAAAATTAAGTTAGCAAAAATCCGACCGTTTCTATTTAAGTTTTATTGATCTTGGGCTTGATTTTTAAGTGTTATTATTATTTTACATTATAAATAAAAACTACAATTATGACTCTTATTTTACCAAAATTGTTCTTCATCCTAAAAACTACTTATTGTGAAATCTAATTCGGTGCAAAAGAAGTACTTTTTCTTTTAGCTTTTTCTTAATCAAATAGTATTTCACCTTTCCAAATAAAAACATTTTAAAAATTAAGCAACATTATTCAGATTACCGTTAAATTATGTTGACTATTGCAGTATACAACTATCACATACCTTCTATCTTATTTTCTAAATTGTAATAACAATAACAAGAATCAATTTTTTAATCATCACCTTTATAAAAACAACTTTAAATACCAACACTAACCCCAATAATAAGAACTCTCATAATTCTTTGCAAGTTTGCACCCCCTCTTCACCCACACACACACACACAAAAACACACAGTTGCATAAAAATGGTGATCAAGAACCAAAAAGTCAACATTTTGATCTTCATACTCACAGCAAGTCAACTCACAATTGCATCAAATTCAACTTCAAACTCACACTCATGGGTTGGTTCTAAATACCAAATCGAATGCACAATGTGTGCAGCTTGTGACAACCCTTGCAACCAACCCACCGTCACTCCGCCACCACCACCACCACCGTCGCCGTCGCCACCGCCACCACCCACCACCCCCAAACCCTCACCACCCACCACCACCATCTGCCCTCCGCCACCGTCTCCGCCCACCTCCGGCGGCTCCGGCGGCTACAATCCACCACCGTCAACCACCCAAGGCCCCTACTACACCTACCCACCACCGCCACCGGCGCCGTACAACCACGACTACCCCACCCCACAACCACCCAACCCCATCATGCCTTACTTCCCATATTATTATTACAGTCCGCCGCCTCCGGCGGCCTCCGCCGCCGTCTGCCGCCGTGGATCCGTCTCTCTGTTGTTAATCAGCTTTCTTTTTGTTTTTCTTTATTAATTTGTTGGATTTGAAGTGAAGTGATGAATAATGCGTCAGAATTCACAGATCTATACGTAAAGATCATGCAAGATTTGAATTTGATGAATTTTATGAAGAACCCATCAAGTGTTCATCGAATTACAGAAGAAATATGGTGAATTGATGATGATGATGATAATGATGATGATGATGGTGCAAACTGATCGGTGAACTGGTGAAGTGATCTGTAAATTCTTGCAGTTTTATGTATTATTTTGGTTAATTAACTGTTTTATGATAGTATATTGGTGATTGAATAATTGAATAACATATATGTAGCAAATTTTCTGAGGTATTTATCGAATTTGATCTGCAATATTGGTTATTGCAATCACTGATGTGTGATGTGTGATTTAGTTTTAATATTGTTTATATTGATTTAGAATTATTTGTCAAATTCTAGAATGTATTGGTGATTGAGCTAATTAAATTATTATATTTATCAGCTTTCCAGATCAAAGTATAATAAAGGTAGCATGTGCTGAAAGGGTGTGTTCATATTGCTTTTGTGATTGTGTGACTGGTTTTCTTCATCATAGTTCCATATAGAAGCTGTATATAATATTTATGTGTTTGTTAGTATGCATGTATGTATGCACATGAATTTATGACTCCTCATGTGTTGTTTTATATTAGTAGTTTCTATAAAAAAGAAATAAATATAGAAAAGACTAGAACTAGAAAAGGAGTTGGGTGTATGGGTGTAAATGGTATGATTGAGCCGAGCTCGAGCTAGGAGTGGAGCTTATTTAGTAAACAAGTTCTTGGCCGAGCGCCTCGACCTCGTAATAGAGCTCATCTAGTAAATGAGTTTGAGCTCAAACTCGATCATCTGTTCAAGCTCATCTATTGGGTGAGTTTGAGCATACACTCAAACCCATATTAAAGTACAATGAGTGAATGAGTTTGGGCCCGACCTCATATAGTGGAGCTCATTTTATTTATGAGTTTGAGCCTAGAAGCATATATACTAACCTAAGCGGGGAAAGAATTAATGACCTAAAGTTCGGGAGTCAAGGAACCGGAAGACGGACACGTGGTAGAATGGCCTCTTTAGGCAATATAGACACGCGGTAGCTAAAACGTCGGACTTTGATTCTCAAAGTCTCCTTTCTCCAAAGATATGAGATATGACATGAAAGGACGTAAGCATTAATTTGAGCTCACTAGATAAATGAGTTCGAGCCCTAATACACAATAAAAGTTATTACAAATATACATTTAAATAACTAAATAAATATAAACGTAAGACTCAAAATTTAAACTTATAGCTCTAAGCTCGAACTCACTTTAATTAAACGAGATAGGCTCAACAGACTTAACTTGACTTGTTTACACTTTTAATTGTGTGTCGCTCCAAGAGTGAGTGAATGTGATGGGTCGGTAAAAAAGAAGTAAAAGATTAAAGATTTAGTATTTGTAATGCCTAGCACATTCTCTTATTTTTACTTCTAAATCTATACATTTATGCACGATAAAAATAAAAACCTTACTACTTTTTATAAACACCTTGGTGGCACCCGATCAAGTTTAGCAAATAAAGACTTCGTTTAAAGAATAAAATATTGATGTGTTTCCATCGGCCGATTTGTAGAATCATAGACATGGCATTAGAGGTGGGCATAAAAACCGGTTTTAGATTCTGAGTTTTTTAACGAACCTGGCCCGAACCCAAACCGTACCCGACCCGGTTGAACCCGGGTATTACACACACACACAAGAAAAGAAAAGAAGGAAAAAAAACTAAAGCCGGTTTTGGACCCGACCCTACCCTACTCGGGTATAACGGGTAAGATTTTCAAGTAAGTGAATCTGACCTGGGTTCAAATCCGGTTTCGAGTACGGCCCAAAACCCGTTTTGCCTATCTGATGGCATCGAATGGATTGATATGTTATATGTAATTTGTAAAGACGTAGGCCCATATGTGAGTGGGCTTTCTAATAAATAAATAAGAAGCATTTTAAAGCCCAAAATAAGGTTACCGTCCAACAACGTGATCTGAATTCTGACATATGCGAAAAGATTATTGAATAATGGCACAAAATAAAATAGAGAAAAAGTCATTTATGGGCAACAATGACGAATTAGTGTAGAACATTGCATAAGACGTGATGAGCACGGCACCTTAGCTTGAGTTGCAAGTTAGGCATGGCTTGATATATAGCCAAACAATAATATGTGGATGTATGTTGTTGGTGATGAGATATATAGCTTCGATAGCCTTACCTCTTATGATGATGAAAACATACGGTAATCCTATATGACATGACTTCACGACGAAAAATTATATCCATAAAACAAAAAAGATAGACACCTTGTATAACAGGTAAATCTTCTTACAGCACGTGATATATATAGAAGATAATACCAACACGGGTAGAATATAAATACAAAATAAGGATACGATAGTTGGTTGATCAACACAACGTATAATCGAAAATACAGTCATAGACTTATTATTAAATGTTAATGTTTTCTGAAGTACACCGGACAGTGAAGCGGTCATTTTAGTGGTTCATTGGTCGGGCCGTCTATCTGAATCTAATGATTGGATAATGTCATAAAAAATACAAATGTTATTTATATGTATTTAACTTATAACAAAATATGAAAATATTATATGTTTTGATATGAATTTGTAATTTAATAAAATATAATATTTCATTAAATGTGATATGGATCTCGAGTACTATATTAATCAAAAAATAAGATTTTCAAGAGAGAAAAATTTTAAAAAAAAGTTTAAAAATTCAATCCAACCACATGGATCTCGAGTACTATATTATTAATCAAAAAATAAGATTTTCAAGAGAGAAAAATTTTAAAAAAAAGTTTAAAAATTCAATCCAACCACATGGGTCTGGTTCAACCGGCAGCCCCCAGTTCAACTGAAACAGTTAAATTAGACATAACCGGACTAGTTCTATGGCCAGTTACAAGGTTTAACTGTCTGGTTCAACTGTGAAAACACAACTATATATATAAAAACAGCCGATAGTAAAAATATCTACATATTGAAAACTCCATCGGACATGTAGAACAGAAATATCTCCCATGGAGACTTTATCATGGATAAAGTAAATGTCAATTTTGATGTGGTTCGAATGTTGTTATTGTACTAGATTAGAGATAAGCAAAAAGCACTAATAACTAGAGGTGCACAAAAACCATTTTTTAAGTTAAACCAGACCGGTTTAGAAACCTGGATCGAGTCAATGCTAGTTAGGTCAAAACAGGTCAGAGTGGTTTTAACCAGTTTCAACATACAGGCGATTTCAAACCAGCATATTAGATATGTTTCGAAACGCTTTCATTCAAAAATTGTTGCCAAAAGGTTTCGGATCATGAACTAGTTCGGATGTGTGCCTCTACTAACATTGTCACTATATAAAATCGTAGGCTTTAAAAGAAGAATACATCTAAGAGGTTGTGTAAGCAAATCGATTACTTTTCAAGACAATTAGCAAAAAAGAAACCTAAAAACTTCCTTGAACCATTAATATATCCAACTACATCACTAAACATTCCAAAACATTATCATTTTGCATAAGGGTAGCTAACTACATACTAAAATCAAAAGGGGAATTAAATATTTAATGACATTAATAAAGACAAAGATGAGATAAGATGAGAATGAAAGTACAAATAAGCTAAAAGGTTGTCCTCTACAACACCCAAAATTGAGGAGGGTCATTTTCGTACTCCAACATTGGTACTCTTCTCTTTATGTTTCCAAAAGCCCATGTCTTTTCTAGCCAAAGAAACGGTATCCTATAACTAAGGACAATTGAAAGAACATTTTTATAGATAAATAAAAAATTGACCTTGATGGAATCTATAAATTCGAACTTAATGTGACGGTCTTAGTGATGGGGCACCTGCGTAGTGTTACTAGGTTATGGGTGCATGTATCATTGCGACTAGGCCTGTAAATAAAACTAAATGTACACTAAGTTGTTCAAGAACAAATCGGTTGAAATTTTGTTTGCGTTCTTATCTGATAAACATAAAACAAACGGAAATGAACACGTGTGTTCATTTATGCATATTTATGTTCGTTTACGTTTTTGTGATTATGTTTGTTTACATATTCATTTGAATTTATTTATTAGTTTTTAATAATACTTAATGACCTGTCATTTACATATTTGTCCATTTATACTTGTTTTTAAGGTTGTATTTGACTTAATTTTTAAATTTTCTATTGTATTAAGCTTTTTGTCTGGATACTGCTGTTTACTTTCAATGTGGTAAATTATTTTTTTCATGTGATGGTATCTATGCTTTAATTTGAACATAGTTGTTAATTTTTATTGGTGTTTGTTTTTATTTATGTCCTTTTTCGCTCGTTAATATTCACATATATTTGTTTATGCACATTTAAACTCATTAATGTTTGTTATTGTGAACAAACATAAAGGAAACAAACATGTTCATTTTCTCAAAAGCTACAAGAATATCAATTTGTATTTATTTATTTATTTTCCAATCACAGTCAAACAAATACACACGAACCATTCTTGTCCGTTCGATTCGATTACATACTTATTAACAACAAAAGGTATATTAAAGTGTATTATAATGGGTGTGTACATGTTCAAATATCTCTACTCATTGATGCATAAGTTAGACAATGACAAATTAAGACTACTCATTGTTGATGCTAAAAGCATCATAACTACCACCATGACATAATCACCAAACCACAATACAATACTAAACAATCATAATTAAAAAGTATGCAATACACCAATCAAATGACAAGTTAACTAATCACATTACTTATACCACCAACATGATTAAACCAAAATCATTAACATTCAAGAAACAAAATTAGCACTTCCAATCAAAGAACATATTCTAAGTTACACATCTTGATCTTCAGTCTTTTAAACCTTAAACATAAAAAAAAAAAACCCTAAAAAACCTACTTAAAATCTCCTTAATATCAAGCAAAAACAGACCCACAAGATAAAGCCATTAACAAAATTGCAGCTTGTTCTTCTTCCCCAAGCTTCCTCCTTTTTGTGATTCTTGATCTTGGTCTCTGCAACACCACCTCTGACCCAAGTGCCATTAGCCTCTTCTTCAAGCAGAAATCACCACTCTTGCTGGTGGTCAAACCGCTGCTTTGACTATCACCACCAGAGGTGGTGGTGGTGGCAACCATGGTGGTTTTCTTTGGTTTCTTATCTTCTTTTCCCATTGCTAACATTGCTCTCCTCTTCTTCCTACTTCTAATCCCACAAGCATTGCATAAAGACTGCATAATCACAACAATAATAAAGATTATCAACATCAAACAATCAAATTAAACAGAGATTCTTGATGTTCATGATCAATTTGGGGGAAAATGATACCTTAGGGCCAGCTGGACCGCCTCTCCAGAGGGGTGTTTTGGTGGTCCCACAATCAGCACAGGTTTTGATCGGATGACTACCACCGTCGGATGAAGATGATCCGCCTCCTTCAGGGCTACTTTTGCAGTTCATCATATCTTCACACTCAGAACCCTAATCAACCACCAAAACAACAAATTGAAATCAAATCACCAATCATTCACCAATCAAACCACAGATCGTTCATGATTCAACGATCGAAACCGATTCGCATCAACGATTACTCACCTTATCGCTTAGATCGCCCATTCTCTAACCACCACTTCAGTTCAGTTCAAACCCAAATCAAACCGATCGATCGCGCCCAAATCAAGTGATCACGCCCAAAAACAAAGCTAAATCGACTTCCTTGACAACAAACAGCAACCCAAAGGCAAAAAAACCGATCGAACAACGATTTGAAGCTAAAAGAGTAACAAATCTTGGAAAAACTGAAACAAAAGGTGAATATAGGTGGAATCGAATGGTGATTTGTTTGAAGATGGTGAAAGAGGAGATGATTGAATGGTTGATTGAAGGATAATAGGTGAGAATGATGATGTGGAATCACTGGTGATATTGAGATGACAGAGAGGCTTTGAAGAAGATGAAGTAGACGAAGAAGTGATAGCGGCAAAATAAAATGAAAAGGATTTAAGGTGGTGAGAAAAACCCTAGGGCGCGGTAATGATGAAATGACGAAATTGTCCCTTGTGTGAATGTTTTTGGACGTTGTACCCTACCCCGCCAAAAAATTAAATGGGCGCCTTTTGAGTTTATTTGTGTGTTTGGGTTTGTGATGAAATGTGGAAACGGGTGGAGTCGGTCGTAAGCTACTCGAGATTGAAATGAGGTTGTTAAAAGGTTGAATTTAATAGAGTGGATTGTCTTTGACTTAAGTACTATTAAGGTGTGTTTTGTATGGTGTGATTCTCAAGAGATTGAGGGTTTAAATTTCGTCATGAATAGTTAGGAGTTGGTTTTAGAGTGTGCTGAGTTTGACGTTCGAGAAGTTGGAGGAGCTCGAGTGTAAATTTAATCTTGTTTTGTTATAAAGGGTTTGGATTTGAGTTTGTATGTTGAGCTTGAGTAAATACAAGACTGTATTTATAAGCGAAAAATGAAATTTAAAGTGGTGTTTGTTATTGTGGTTAATCCATATTTTTTTTTAACATTCACCTCAAATGATATCAAGGATTCAATACCGTTGGAATAATAGGATAGTTTGATTTAGGATCTCAAATCTGAATGATGCTAGGTTTTGTGATTCTAAAGTAGTCTAACCCAAACCAGACTGAAAATATATAATCAAGTTGATAGATATTTACGCGTAAAAAATTAGTGACGCCCATGAAAAGTGTTGTGTGTCTACCATTAGTCGTTGACCCCTTAATATCCAACGTGGAAGAGAAGTGCGAGGACAAGAAAGGTGGCTTGTATGTGGGTTAATAGAGACAGTGACCACCAACTGTCTACGGTCAAAGCTTGCAAGTTTTGTTGAAATGAATGAGAGAGACGGTGGTCGTAGATCATCCATAGTGTAAGCTAGGAAGTTGTGTTAGATTGGAGGAGAGAGGTGTTAGGTCCGTCTAGTGAAGGTTTTTAATTATTTGGACACCCACTTTAGGTATATGTAGGGGCGTACAACCATTGATATATATATATATATATATATATATATATATATATATATATATATATATATATATATATATATATATATATATATATATATATATATATACATATATATATATATATATATATATATATATATATATATATATATATATATATATCGTTTATTGAAACTATATCTCGTATTACATGTTGCAACCACAATGTTTGAAAGATGTTTTTCGGTAATGAAACACAAAAGTCCAATTTGCGTAATCGGATGAGTTATGAGAATTTATACAATTATTTTTATTGTTTTATAGAGAAAGACTTGCTTAGAATGTCTTCATAAACTTTGTTTCATGGAAAATTTTCAAAAAATGAAAAATCGCAAAGAACAACTTTGGATATATTGTAATTTCATTATGTTATTGTACTAACATGTGACATGTTTTTTATGGTTTTTATGAAATTTAGTTTGTTTTTTTTAATATGACTTAACCTGATTCGACTCGAACTTGACCAAAATATTCATTATACAGTGATATTCAAACAATCATTAAAAAATTTCCGCCCCTCATGTAAAAATTTTCTGGATCCGCCATTGGATATAAGAGCGCCTGTGACACCGACAACTCATATAAGTCTATAGGTTTACGGGTTCCCGACAAAATCTACATCATGTCTTGGCAGCCACCCGATAAAACTCATATATTGGTGTCAGGAAAAACTGATGTGACATGACATAGTTTTATTAGAAATCCTAAAGCTACACGACTCGTATCACACAAGGTGTCAGTATATGCATTTAGTTGTGTCTATAATATTAACATTTTGATTTCAGCCAACATGTAGCTAGAAAATTCCATCGTGCCTGTTTTTGAGCTCGATGATCTGTGATGCTCATTGTTCCGATAAGAATCTAAGTAATAAAGTTTACAATATTAAACGAACTTAAAAAAACTTAAAAATAGTTAAGTGCTTCATATAAAACAAAATTATTAAAGTGGTCAAAGGAAACACACTTCTCAGTTTTTTTCTAATATCCCTTAAAGTTGCAATTAGAAAATTAGAGTCACGTTTAATTAATAAGAAAATGAAATGGACTCAAAAGTAAAAACTTTTGTCGCTATCAATCATGTATGATCGTCAAAAATGGTCAACGTAGGGAAAAGAAGTCAAACGACGGATTCAAAAAGAATAAAGGGAGAGGCGGTGGTGAGTCTACGGTGGCGACGGTGTTTAGCGATCGGCAGTGGGCATTCGACCAGTGACGGAGATTGAACCAAACCTTATGTGGGCGGGGGTGAAAATAAATTATTTTAGGGGAGACTCTATATTTATTAAAAAAATTCCACTACACGACCGAAAATTTACACTACCGAACCGAACATTAACACTACTGATGAAAAGTAAGGAGGGCGAGGCCTCTCCCGGCCCTGAGGAAGCTTCGCCAATTCATGCTACGGTGAGTATTTAGGTTTCTTGGAGTTGATATTTTCTTTAATCGAATTATTATTTTCTTTTTTTAGTTTTATGACTAGTAAAAATAATTCAGTATTATAAACAACACAACTATTTTGTAAGTTCAAGTTTAATAAACTAAAAAAACATATCTAATTGTCGTCTATAATTTACCATGTCGCGTACATTTATAGAGCTTGTTAAAAATAAATAGAAGATTTTAATTTTTTTTAAAAACAACTTATCATCTATAAATTATTTATATGATTAAAAAATAAATAGAAGATTCTGGTAAGAAATGTGATCCATTTCTCGATTATTCCTCTTTGTGTCCCGGATCTCATTGCTATTTTAGCAATCAATTGCTATTTGAAATGCCACTTTTATTTCGAAGATTCACATCTGAATGGTATATAGAATAAAACCGAAGAAAATTGTCACTAGATTTCCTTTTGGTCTTTTTGTTATAAAGACATCAGGATTTTATTGTATTTCTATCGATGAAAAAAGTAATTAGCTCTCACTTTGTTTTTTATAGGAGTGAGCACCGCTCCATAAAGCCCATTGTGGCAGCGGCGAGGGCGAGGAACACTATCTTTTATTGTATTTCTACTGTCGAAATGCACACCCCACTCTGGTTATCTCCATTCACCTCCCGGACGTGTTTTACCCAAATTATGATAAATAAATATACTTTTCTCAAAAATCATTGTTATACAACAGATAGAAATTAAAAAAAAAGTTTTTTTTTTCTTTTTAGCTATAGATAAGTAGATAACCGTTACATTTTAACCTTTTCGCCACCAAAAATACTATGTAGATATGTAATTTAATATATACTAATTAGCAACTTAATATTGTTTTGGTTATGTACTATGTGCATCAAAATGTTGTACATATCTTTTGTTTTTTGTTTAATTTTTTATTATAAACCCAATACTTTTACATCTTTTACACTTTTATCTCTATAACTTTTTGTTTTCAACTTTGATCCCAGACTTTTCATCTTTTACAAATTTTTCGTTTTACAGGTGTGCTTCAACGTTATTATGCTAATTTTTTCACATTTAACGGTCATGTTGCAACATGCGAGTCCTAAATCGACTATGGTTTTTACTGAATTTACGTTTCACGCACATGGTTTATTGTTTTTACGTCTATTTTCCGTTTGTTTTTACTTTTTAATTTTTAAGTATTTTAATGCGAGTTTTTTCGGTGTTGGCGGTCGTTGACTGTAATGTGACATTGGTGTTACATGTCACGATTTTACGCCCCTGCCGCAACACGAATGGCTTAATTCCAGTTTACTCTAAATCTTTAGATCACAAAACAAGGTCTAACATAATTTATTATATAAATTGTACCTTAGTATGTTCCAATGCTTTTCACCTCCCTTGTAAATATACTAGTAACGAATAATAATAATAAGTGTAGTACTTACTTGCATGATGTACCAAAAGAAGCATCATGAAAAAGCGATTCGATGGTACACATGGCTTAAAATACAACCGCAAGAAATAATGTAAAGCGATTTTCCAACGTGGCTTAAATTATCACCGCAGAAAAAAGGTTTATAGACTTGGTTCCTATACATTTAACATTTAAGATTTCCCTCAAACTAACAATCACATCACTACCTTCCTTAACCTTTCTATTAGTTCTTAGGGTGTTCGCTAGTGCTGGCAATTTTAGACACGAACACGAATATACGATACGAACCTACACGATCTAACAGGTATTGGGTATGACCTTAACAGGTTTCGTGTACGAAACAGGTAGACACGAATATATCTGTTAAATTTCGTGTCTAAACAGATATTTTACCTGTTTACATGTTATATACCCGTTAGTACCTGATAAATATTTTTTTAAAAAAATATAAATAATATAACATTAAAATACATAAGTGATAACCCTAACACTAACTTCACATCTTCACATTCTGATTTTTGTATTATTAGTGTTGCTTGCTAAAAACTTCCTAAGGTACCCCCACTCCAAATCTTTCGGATGATTTTTGTATCACTAAATGGTTCCTAAATATGTGTTATTAATGGTTCTTATCATGTCTTATCGTGTATACCTGGTATTAACAGGTTCGTGTTCAGGTTTGGAAACAGGTACACGATAAGTTATCGTGTCGTGTACAGGTTTACAGGTTTCGTGTTCGTGTCTTAACAGGTACATGTATACCTGTTATGCCAGCCCTAGTGTTCGCGGCACCCTCGGGTACCCCTGTCTGGTTATCATTGCCGATTAGCAACACCGTGCTGCTAAGAAGGGTACCAAAAATTGGTGTTAGATATTTTAGTGTAATTGAGTTGACTAACGATCATTTTGATCATAGTATCCATCAAACAAGTCATGAGGTGTGGAGTGCACACTTGTTTGAGTTTATTGTGATATTCGAAAATTGAAAACCTTTTTAGGGGCGAAGCCTCTAATCACCGGGAGCGGGTTTAATTGAGTTTTATCCGATTGAAAATTTGGTGTGAACCCAGATAGTTTCAATCTGATAGCGTTTCGCGACTCTCAATTCATCACGATATTTTCTACAATCGGCATGCAAGAATGGGCAGGAGTCACCAACATTGATGAAACAAGTAACTGAAAAACGACTATATAGTTGTTATATCTTAATAAAGATTTCATTTTAATTGTATCCACTCTATGTACATATCTCACAATATTATTTTTTCACACACAATTTCTTCAGCATTTCTCCTCTCTTTTATAAGATTCTCTACTCAAATTTTTATATAATTCCAGACAATAATTTGGATGATATAATTTTTAAGTGATAGTAGACTAATATTTTTCCAGAACCTTTTTCAACTTGTTGGTAGGTTGACGTTAAGGATTCACAGGTTGAATCATCCAAATCGAAACATAACCCATGTATCTTTTCGTGTTAAAATATATCAACCCCTTCTTACGAATATTTAAAATCATGTAACTTGGGCACATCCCATTAAACTCGTATATCTAAATTGTGTATTTGTGTAACTTAATTTTGTTGTTATAAACTAATATACATTAATTAATTTGTAATAGGTGCAAACTTTTTACAAGTTATATATATAAATATAAATATTATACACACAACTTTTATTTTATTATAATAAAAATGAGAAAAATAAAAATAAATAAATAACTGAATAGGGCTCACACTTTTAGATTTTCTAAAAGTTACTCTCAGCAAAATTTAACCCTACAAACAATCCTTAGGACACACGTCACGTTAGTCGGACATTAGCTCCCCGTACACGACTGTCACATAAACGTCATTGACCTTCCATTAGAGTTGTTTTATGTATAAGTAACATAACAATGAGAGGTGTATAAAACAACCGGTTGGAAAAAACAATTAAAAAAACCGAATCAGTTTGAAAAAAAATCCGGTTTGAGCTAAACCGGGTTCTAAACTCGACCCCAACCAACGGTTTGTATACAGATTTGAAACCCGGCACCAACCGGTTTCAAATAAAAAAAAACGTTTAAACCGGTATTAAAACCGGTTTTTCTAACAGAACCAGTTTTCAAATTCTAGATGAAAGACTGGTTTGAAAAAAAGACTGATTTGTACATATTCAAAAAGAACCCGTCCGGTTTAAAAACCAAATCGGTCTGGCAAAAAAACCAGTTTGTACACCTCTAATAACAATATAGTATTCAATATTATGTAACATCTAAATATCTTTTGCAAATTAATTATTACATCATTCAATTTCTTAAGTCTTCTTCAACCAATGAACAAGTACAGTGACGGCTTCACTGACTAGTCTGCTAAACCTTTAATCTCTATATTTTACTGCTGTTAGAAAAAACAAATGATGTCTTTGACATCAGTCAAGACTCAAGACTCAAGACGTACATTTTATAAATGGGCTTGGACAAGAAAATTATATTAGAAAATTGAAATTGTAAGCTATAAATGTGGACTTTTATATTAAGGGATTTCTTTAAGACTAAAAATTGATTGTGAAAAACATATTCTTCTTTTATAGATGTGATAACTTCGAGTTATCCAAACCACTAAACTCAAAATCTAGATAGTCTCATGAATTTTGTTGCAACTAATATGGATCAAAGACATTACAAAAATCTTTAAACGAATAAAATTAATATATATGAACATGGTATATCCGCTTATGATTATTTAAGAAGTAAAAGGAGCTATACAGATAATGTACATGCATTAAGAAAACAACATACAGAGTTATGATTGTAGATCGATATGTTAATAATCTAACCTTTATTACCACTGAAGAAATTTATGAAAGAGAATTTTGAAATGAAAGATAATGGTTTACAAATTATGCATATGCATAACTAAATACTTGTCATCAAATCATACAGAGGTCTTGTTATACACATGACAAAACAACTCCTTTAAATACACTAATGGGTTGTTAATGTTACACCACTCGATATTAACAAGGATCATGTTCATTCCCTATGTTTAGAAATATCATACCTTTGTGCCACACAAATGAAAGATGGATGCATCAAAAGTGATAAAGGCAAACAGATAAATTTAGCATTACAATATGCCATATATAGATTCAACATCATATGAATATACACTCACCCCCCCAATTAACACCAAAAACAAATACCCAAACTCCATACACAAAAAAACGAAACGATATTCATATCCACCTCGACATTGTTCCAAAACATTCAACTACTCGAGGTCAAAAAAACCAAACAATTGTCCCGCCCACCCAACCCCATTTGCTTATTGTACCTGGACCGCCATTATACGACTTGACCTGACACAATCTTTGACCCAACTGCAAATCCACCCTACACAAATTGAAGTCATTACATAACCTTAAATGTATATTTCCACATACCAACATAATTTAACTGATATTTGAAGAAAAAAGATTTTTATAAAAGGTGAAATTTGTGATTTACCTTCAGCCTTAGAATTTGAACCCGCCAGGTGGGACTTGAACATTGGCCCCACCAAAGTTGAAACCAGCTTGTGCACCATCGCCCGCAGGCACTTCTTCTTCCTCTTCCAACCAATACGTCTCGAGAATTTTGACAGCTTTTTCGTAAATTTCATTGTTGTCATGAGACTGTAAATTCTCGATCTTTTCTAAGCCTTCTGCATCATCTATCAACTGGGCATACAAGTTAACTTCTCCGGAGTTACCCAAGTTCTTCTCAACTTCACCAACCTTTAATATGTTCTCGAGTCCTTCTAAACTCACAGTAACAATCCTTGGATCAGGGCATACAAGGAGATCACACAATGGTTTGATACAGCCCTGACTCACCAAGTACCTACAGATCATAGTTTAATTATAATATTGTTTTGATAATAGCTAACAGATTCATTATTTATATAACTTACTTGATTTGTTCATTAGTGCCACCAGAAGTGGCGTTTGATATGGCCCATGCAGCTTCTTTCTTTATATCAAATTCGGCAGTTTGGAGGAGATTGACCAGTGGAGCAATTAACCCAGCCTCGATAACAGACTGTAAATTTTTATTAATCGTTAAACTTGATTTTACTTGTGATGCAGTGGTCGAAAATAAGAAAATATAAAGCTGCAAGATATATACGCATGTGTGTGTGTTACCTGAATTTGTTCTTTGTTTCCAGCAGTGATGTTTGAGATAGTCCAGCAGGCTTCTTTCTTAATGCTCTTTTTGTGGTTATTTGTCAACAAGGTCAGCAGGCATGGGAGTGCACCATGCTCAATAATACACTGCATAAATAATTGTTGTCATTTAAAATACACATCACAAATTCAGGTCTCCCTTAGTACTCGTACATTGGAGTGAGAAATAGCAACATTTTTTTAATTAAGAGCCACATATCTACATAACACCCATTATTTCAAGTCTGAAAAGTTAATAATCCATATTAAGTGTGACACTATAAACAAGCACAATTTTGGATATGCAAGAGCACACGTCATTGGTTGTATGCCAACGTTTAGATTTGGATTTTGATAGCAACTATCCATAACTTGTAAGATTATATGTAAATTTTATGCAATTTATAAATATTTATGATATACAAAGTCTAGGACAAGCTCATACCTGAGTTTGGAGATCATCACCGGTCACAATGTTACCAACAGTTCGAAGTGCAGGTATGAGTACCGAGGGAGACGGGTGCCTAGAATATTATATAAACATTTGTCAAAATCCAAATCATTTTAGTCAAAACTTCATGCATTTAGCAACAATAGAATGACATTAAAAATAACTCACATAAGGAGCTCAACGAGACGCCTGCAGACACCAGCTTCAATGACAGCTTGAATTTTGTCATTCGTACCATCAGATAAATAAGAGAGCGCCCAACATGCATCAGTTAAAACCTCTTCATCATTTGAATGAACAAGTCGTTCAAGCGCAGGCAGTGCTGGTTTTGTCTG
Organism: Flaveria ramosissima; assembly: GCA_025215565.1. Classification (NCBI taxonomy): domain Eukaryota; kingdom Viridiplantae; phylum Streptophyta; class Magnoliopsida; order Asterales; family Asteraceae; genus Flaveria; species Flaveria ramosissima. The sequence continues at coordinate 48,937,869 of CM046044.1, forward strand.
CATGTAAAATAAAGTTCAGATTATCGTGATAAATAAAATTAGCTAATAAGAAAAGGGTCAAGGGCGCTGATTGGAATATTGGTTCAAAGTTTCATATTGTAATTGTTAGAAATTATTTTTAAAATCATATTTGATGCATAACTATCTTTTAAGAATTGACAACAAATGTTTATGGGTGAATCCAACTGGAATCATTGACAAATGACCTAATGCCCAACCTGCCAATCTTCCCACCTCTAAATAACTAAATAGTGGATAAAAAAATGACTAGCAAAACAACCTCCTCAAAAGGAGGCTGTGGTTTCCCACGACAGAAATTAGATAGTGTCCAGGTGGCATTTCTCAGCATGGAAAGCTTAGCATGCTCGTTTAGTTGAGCCAGCAATGGACGCAAAGCACCATGACTAAGAACAAGATCCCGACACTTGGGTGAATCGCCAGCTACATTTCCCAATGCCCAAACAGCCTACATCAAGAAACCATGGTTATATACAAGAAACAAATATATCCATTTTAAGTAATATTATCCACATGTTACCTGCTCACGGACATCATCACTTGGAGAAGCAAGAAGCTTGACAAAAATGGGGACCGCACCATGATCAATTACAACCTTTGTATTCTCAGAGGTACCAGAAGCAATGTTCGTGAGTGCCCAAGCAGCTTCAAACTATCAATGTTTTATGAGCCATAACATAGTGTTAGAAGCAAGTACACAAACAATGAAACAAAAGAAAATACAGTACCGCAAGCAGCATTAAAGACATTGATCTAACATATTGCTAACCTGAAGCTGTGGAAAATCCTCTCTCATCAAGAACTCAACAAAGCGAGGAACCACACCAGATTGTATGACTTCCTCGATTGGTGGGCTTCGCTCTGTGAAGTAATGATTAGTCAGTTCTATAATTGATGATAAAAAAATGAAAATAGTACTTCTTGAAAGAGAACACAATTTTAAAATAATAAAATATGTACCGATTGAGAGCAATTTACGAAATTGAGTAGTCGCCTCCAGCTGCATGCTGTTATCGTTTGAATAGACTCCAGCAACCATAGAAGGAAGGCTCTCTAACTGCAATTTCATCATCATTTTTTTATGAGTTCAAATGACAACAATCGTGTAACAGTAAATGGATCCTTATTTACATATCAATTGATATTCATAGGAATAGGATGCATGGCAGTTTGATCTTTATAGCACCAAGTAGCCATTGATCCCAATGTTCTGGTCATTGGTCAAAGTCAGAAGAATATCAAACGTAACTCATGGTATATAATAATATGAATGTTATATAGAGCGAGAAAGATATTCACCAACTCAACCATAAGGTCATGCTAATCGTCTACAATTGTTATTTGCATTTATCTCATTGTAAGATTTCAGATAAACAAACTACTCAATTCACCAACCTCAAATTACTAATGACTTATAAGTTCATCATTTAGCACCGAAGAGATACCTCCATGTACAAACACTAAGTCAAAAAGATTTAATGAGGAAGTAAATATAGTCTTAAAGATGCACAACAGAAATAAAGCATAAAATGAAAGAGGGGTCTAATGCATAAATTTGTTCAAACATAATGAAGAAACTAGTGTAAGCGTATATACAATCACTGAAAATATTAAGCAAAGCAATGCCAAAAGGATAAAATTACTGAAAGAATTCTCCTCATTCAGCTACATTCGCCTTCCCATAACTTGAAAGATAGAACCACACATTTACCCTCATACAAAAACTTCACACACACATAGCTATCTTGTAAACCTTACCACTAAACTGCCACCTTATAAATTATAATCTAACTACTTGTTTTTTATTGTGAAAATAGGTTACGTCCATACCTATATGAAATTTAAAAAACTGAAAACCCATTCACAATGTACAGAAATCATGCAAATCTAAAACTCAAAAAATAAGTTTTCAAAGACTAATAAAACCTTTTTTAAGTATTAGTAGTCTAATCATATAGGAATGATTAGACTTAGAAGTAAAGTAATCCTAGCTTCTACCTTCAAATCAACATATACTCATCTTTATGTACCTAGCTACAGAACTTTAAAGTGTTTGAACAAACACGCATCCCACACACAATTTCAACACTGAACTCTGGTTACAAAACAAAAACATAATAAACACACATTGATAAGTGGGCTTTAAATTTATTTGAGAAGCAACAAGTGTACAGAAAAACTCACAATTGCACGCAGCATTACTTGTGGCTATTCAATCTTATACTTTCCAGTCATACTTTTATTAGCTCAAGTCATAATTATGTACTTGTATGCAGATATAATCCAAAAATGGATACAGAGAAAAAACAAAAAAAATACATACGATCGATGCACCTTCAAGTAGTATAAGCACAAATGTAAACAGCTACATAGCTCAAACCCTGATCAAGAATATTACACGTCACTCACAATTTCACAAGCACAAAGACAAAACAAATGCATACTGTGCTCCTTCAATTAGTTACGCATAATCATTCACACCAATGGTTAATTGAAAAGATTTATATAGGTTTTATTTTTTGCAGGTTAGAAGGTGGTGCGCCTCCTAGTTTTACAACCTAGGGGCCTACAGGGTATACAAGGCACCGTTAAAACTATTACATAAATGAGAATGAATATCCATATTATGTTATTAGAGGGCCAAATTTTCTTGTGTGAAGTCCAAATGAGAACAAACTAGAATATCTGAATTAACCACGGGTCACATACACCTTACATAATTCAAAACAAATTTTTGATCAATTAACACACACAAACATTAAGAACTTGCAACCTAGATAAGAAACACCTACTCCTGCATTGTATTTACCTACCTATAGCTTAATAATCTTTGTATTGCCATAAGATGATGAATTGATACAACAACGTATGCATATGGAAACCTTCAAAATTCAAATTAGCTAAGCATAAAATTCATAAAGGACCATGCACATCAGATTCAAAAGGCACAATCAGAAAATTCACAGAAATGAGAAACTCAATAGTCAATATGATCATCCATTTACATATATGTATAATGAAAATATTTAAAACCCTAACTTATTTTAAGCACATCACAACTCAAAAACTTCTAACCTAGTAATTACACAGTCAATCCCCACCACTGACTGATTCATCTACAATATCCACTATTATCACCATTCAAATCATACACACATACTAATTACTAACAAATCAGATAATAACCTCTACCATTAGCAATCAATCAATCAATCCTTCCAACATAACCAGATAAAAAGCTCTAACCATACGCATCTAATAACATCACAAACAAAACCACAATCCAATCGGAGAAACAATATACCTTCTTCTCAACGGTAGATGTCGGCACCGGAGCACCTGTAACCAACGGCTGTGACGCCGGCACTACTTGACGCTTCTTAAGCAAGTTCTCCTCCCTCTTACTCTTACGGATCTCCACCATATTGTCTTCTCTCCTCCGCCGTCCCTCCTCCGCATCGACGGCGACCTTGTAACGGTTCCGGCGAACCTCCGTCCTCGCGTTCGGCCTCAGAGACATGATCTGATAACTCAAATCGAAAATCAAACCCTAAACAATGAAATTGATGTTCAGAATAGGATTAATACGCATAAAAAGTTGATGAATTAGGGGAAAATGAAGTGTGTGTTTGTGTGGGTTTACACACAGTATAGAATCACCTGATGAGAGAATTTAGAGAGAGAGATGAAGGGGATCGATTTGATTAATGAGAGTATTATTATTATTATTGTTATTATTTGAGATGGATTTGGATTACTCTTAACTAAAACAGATTACAACTTTAACTTGACATGTTTGGTCCTTGTAGTTTGTGAGTGTTTGCAACTGTGGTCTAAAGTTAAGTCTTGTTGAAAGTTAAAACACACCTCAAAAACATGACTTTTATTGTTTAACTTGTGAAAGGTAGGACTAGAATTTTATTGCATTTAAGAGATTGGCATTTGATTGCCATTGAATACCCAAAGCGTAATTGTTATGAAAATATAGATATTATAGATCAAAATTAGTATTAACAGTATTTTGATGAATATGAAATTGGTGGATTTTATCATTAATACTAACAAACAACACATATATAAAATACTAACTAACATGTTTTATATAAAAGAAAATTCTTGCTATAGTTTATTATTCAAAATGAGGTTTAAAGTGGAACGTATATAACGGTGTTTATCGTATTATTCTTTAAGTTACTTGGATATAAATTTTTAAAGATGAAATCAAACTTAAACCGACTTCGAGTTTGAATTTGAAAAAACCCATCCTGATCCGGTTCAAAATTACGTGGTTTGAAATAAACAAAACCAAAACTACTCATTCATGTCTTATGTTTAGAAGATGAGGGTTTCTTTGTAAATTCATCTAGCTTTTGTTACACATGGGCACATGCTATCGTTTCGATAGAATAATTGTTCATGCCTTCATGGGGGGGTTAGTGTTAAGTAACTTATTATGGAAGGTCCAAATATCAACATTCATCACAAACTACAAGGATGAGAATGGTGAAATTGGTAAATTAGGGCCGGCTTTTAAGAGGTATATATGCGGTTGTACCGCACTTTCAATTCAAGAAGCAGCCACTTTCAGGTACAACCTAGTTTGAAGTGTGTTTAATATAATATTTTTTTAAATTCAAAATTAAAATAGTTCTCCTATCTATGTTATATTATAATGCACGGAAAATTAATATTTGCTAAATTTAAGAGATTTGTAATTTTTATAAACAATGTACAACATGCAAATTTAAATTTTTAAGGGTAACTAGGTCAATTAAGCACTACTAAAAACATGAAATTTAAAAATTATTTATACATTGATACCTTGAATTGTAACAAACTGTGAGTTTTTTTGGATAACATTATGTGATATAAGTCATTCTACGTTTGTTATTCAACGTATAAAATGGCTTATAAGCTCGAGGCTATGATGATAACACGTTAAAATGTGAGATGTCGTAATCGTTGGATTACATGTGTTTATCTGAGCTTAACATAGACCTGTTTACTATTCGCGCAAGGGTGCAATCCTAGTATTTTTTAAAAGCAAAATTCGTCTATTAAGTTTTATAATCTCCAAGTCTCTGATCACTAAAACAACTTTTAGTTTTGATTTTATAGTGAGAAATGTTGACCGCACGTTGCATCGTGACCTCGTATTGTGTTGTGTGTTGCGAACTTCAGTCTACGTGTTACGTCATGAACATTAACATGCTTACGTATATATGAGAAATATATAGAAAACAATATCATACATCGCAAGTTGTAGCATACAAATTTTTAAAAAGGTAATTTAACGAAAGACGAGCGCATGCGGCGTAGTCATACAATGATATTAACGTGATTAATGGTACGTTGTGGCATGTATGCAAACTTAACTATTACGCGTGTGCAGGTTAGTCATTAAAAATTGTTTCAACGAAATAAATACTAAAAAGAATAAAGATTAAACCCAGAAGACCCAAAAACTTCTTTTGTTGTTGGAAGGGTTTGAACCCGAACCAGCCGTCTCTGAGTATAGAGACCAAATCAATGCACCAATTCCATTGTGAGTTAAGGTTTTAAAGTGTACTTGTTTAACACTTTTTATCATAAGTATAACAAGAGATCACATCGACATTTACAAATGAGTTTCTATATAATTCTAATAATTTTTCTTTAAAAGAGTTATGCCAAATGTGTTACAACTAGATTTAAAAAAAAACTTGCAATGCATTGGGAATTACATTTTGTTATGAGCTGTGACATGTTAAAACCGAAATTAAAGTTGGAGAAAATAAAAATAGTAAGCAAAACCTAGAATGAAAAAAGGTAAAAATGAAACATAGAATTATTCAAAAAAACAAATTTAAGAAATTTGTGTAGTAGTAGCGGTTGTGGTGGTAGTAGTAGCAGTGCTAGCAGTCGTCAAAGTAGTGGAGTAGCGCGACAACAACAGTAGTGCAGAAGTAATGACGATATTAAGAGGAGTAATAGTAGTAGCAGCAACAGTAGCGGCGGCGGTGGCGATGGCCGTAGTGCCGACAGCAGCAACAACGTCAAATTTGTAGAGCTAACTAAACATTGGTGGTTAACACTAGTTTGCAATATTTTTTAAAATTAAATTTAAATCTCAATTTTCTTCTTTCCAAGTTTTTAAACAGTCATGTATTAAGGTATTACAAATTATGTGATTGTAGTGATGTTTGTATAGTTTCCCGTATCAACTTTGTAAGTGAGGGTTTGTAGCACCCTAGAAAATGATAAGCCCAGTGGAATAATCTTAACACATGGATGATTGGGATTGAGCCACAACAAGAGTGTTTTTTTTGTGTTTTTTTTTGCTTTTCAAGCGTCGTAATCAACCAATTCCTCCAACACCCATTTATATTAACTTAGAGTGGTAAAATGGTAAAAAAAAAGAAGCAATATAAATGGCTAGAAAGTCATTACTTGGTGACTATTTTCGAATTGCTCCCAACAACTAGAACCAAATAAGAACTGAGTGGAATCGGATCGGGTAGGACCGGGTAGAAAGAGAAACCATGTTGGAACCAGTTTTTAATGCGGGACAAGGAACCAATTAGGAATCGCTGGTCTTTTCTAAGTGTGAACCAGGTAGGCTTGAAAATGGGTAGGAACCCCATGTGCGAGTTGGATAGGCAAGTTACCAGGTACGATTCTAGTGCAAACGAACCGAACGTTTAGTGCAAAATTCGTTTATGTTCGTTCGTTTTTTATGAAAGAACACGAACAAGAAAGTTTTGTTCGTTTAGTTAAACGAACGAACATGAACACAAGCCAGGTTCGTTCATTTATGTCCGTGAACGTTCGATAATATGTTCGTTAATGTTCGTTCATGAATGTTTGATAACGTGTTCGTTTATTTTTGTAAATGTTCTTAATTATTGTATTAGTTATTTTTTGACAATTATATCAAGTATTTTCGGATATTTATGTTAAGTAAAATTTTATTTTTGGTGGACTTTTTGTAATGTTTGTGATGAAAATACAAATTTTATTGTAAAAATATATATGATCATTTGTGTTCATTTGTGTTTATTAACCTTTTTGTATTTATCATGTTCATGAACATTTGTTTGTGCTCGGTAAGTGTTCGTGAAAAGTTCACGAATGTTCATTACTTTAATAAACAAACACGAAAAAAGAATTTCGTTCAATAACTGTTCATGAACAGTTTATAAACAAATTTATTTATTAATAAACGAACACGAACAAAACTTTATTCGTGTTTGTTCGGTTTGTTTGCATTAGCTGATTACCACTTATTTTGGATTAATATTACCGATTTAACACCCATACAATTTCAGGCCCAAAAGGCCTGACCCACAAATACATGATCCAACATCTGCTGTTAACTCATTTATAAATACTTCACATATTCACAGCCGTAGGATGCAAATGTAACGAGGCAACATATCGATACCCTGTACCGCGATGCACCGGAAGCACATCTAAATTTGTAATTTGAAATCTCCTCCCCTCCTTAAAGAGACGTTACAACTTTTTTTGGCATTTTCCATGATTCAATTTCTTTATCATTTCAAAATTAAATAATCACACTAAAATAATAATAAAAAATTAAAAACCATTTTTTTTAAATAACCTGCCGGTTTCAAGCAATTTGATATATGATATATCCCATTTAAAGCTTCTGCATTGAAGATCAATGCCACCACTAACAAAACAAGATTTAGGGTTCTCTTTCTCTTTCTTTAGTAACGTTACAATTTCTCTCAAATTCTCTTAAAGTTCAAATCTTTCTGCAGAGTTAGAACTTTTTGGAGCTAAAATGGTGAAACCCATTTGCCGATTTTGCTCACTTTGTCTTTAGGTAAGGTTTTTCGATCTAGGGTTTGTGTAATTTGATGGGTTCTTGATGTTTGTTTGTGGGGTTTGGTTGTGTTGCTTGTTTATGCTTGATTTGATTGTAATTTTGACTGTTGGTCTCTGTGATCGTGGACTTTCTGTGCAGTTTGATTATGTTTTTACTGAATCTGGTTAAATGGTCGTGTTTTTGTCGAGTATAATCTTGGGTTTCTGTGAAGTATTGGAATTTGTGTTTGATTATTCGGGTTTGTTTATATGTATGAATGTTGATAAGTTCTTTTGGGGTTTTCGTTTCTGTGCTTATTTTGATCTGGGGTGTAAGGTGAATGTAATCAATTGACATTTTGTTAAATGTGATGTCAAGGTGTATGGGTTCATTGTGATTGTTTGTTATGTGGTCAATTTGAATGTGTTGGTTAAGTTTGAAGTTGATGGTGAAGACTTTGAATGTATATAATCATTGTAATGTTTGTTGTGATGGTGAAGGGAAATTGAAGTATTTGACCTCTAATTTGCACCCAAAATGTTGCAAATTTGCACAAGTTTACTCATGTTCACTCATTTGATTAGTTTAGTTCTGATAATTTGTTGGGCATTTGATCCCAGTTAGATGGAAACCGCTGTGAATTTGAAGTTTTTGTTAAACATGTTCTACAGATTGTAGAAATCATGGCTACTAATTAGTGTTAAGACACATACCAGCCTAGCAACCAAAAGCAGTTATCTTTGAGTGTCAAACTAGTTAATCTTTAACTTCTAAATTGACGATGATCGAATATGTTGCTAGCATAAGATTTGAGTCTTTAAATACTAGCTTTGACTTTATGAACAAAAGTCAACCATCTATGTGCTGAAAGTAGAATTTCTTATGGTTAGTTGGTTTAAGGAATGTGTTTCCTTGCACACTAGCCCCTAGGAGGTCCCTGATCGGGCCCTATGTCGTCTCTAACTTTGTGTGGTTGTATCTTTCTCAAGATTATTCGTCATACTGAATCACATTATTGATATTCACAGACACACTTAGGTTTTTGCATGAAGTTTTAGTAGCAGCCAACATTAAGATATGGGTGCTCAAAAACACGGTTCAAAGGGTGGTGGTGGAGGTGGTTATGTTGGCGGTTTTCTCCATCTGTTTGACTGGAATGCAAAATCTCGCAAGAAGTTATTCTCAAGCAAGTTGGAATCACCAGGTATTAAGTCAAGCACTATACTTTGAAATTATCAAACTACATTAGTTTTTTTGTAGAGGTGGCAAAACGGGCAAGTCAGGTTGGTTGAGTAGCGGCTCAAAGTGTCAACCACTTAAACAAAATGCGGAAGTTTGACTTGAAGCAGCTTTTATTCTAATATTTTCAACGTTTTCTTTATACATATCTAGTATGCCAAATATGATTACAATTGTTATATGATTTAATATCCTTTTAATTGAATAAACTGATTTAGGATGGTTTATTCATTGAAAAAACTTTTGGCAACTTTTGACGTGTTTGACCTATTCCATCCATTTGACGTGCTTCCTTAAAGCTGCTATGTTTTTCAAAAGTCAATTTGACCCGCTAAAGATAAAGCATAACTCAAGCTAACCTTGGGTAAATTCGTGTAGAACAACCGAAGCAAACAAAGAGAATGGATGGCAACATGCCCATGACTCGTTTCAATATGGTACATACTTCTTTTTCTTTACTTTTGGTTCTGATTTTGTGAATAAAATGTTGAATTTTAAATGTCTAAGTCAACTCTTATTGTATACAGATGGAAGAAGATGACATGATAATAGGTGGCATGAGCTTCAAAGGAAGTAGTGATTATAGTTGTGCAACTTCAGTAACCGATGAAGATGGTTATGGCACCAAAGCTCCCGGGGTCGTTGCAAGACTTATGGGATTAGATTCATTGCCAACTGTTAACTTCTCAGATACGTGCTCAAATCCGTCTTTTGACTCTCAGTCTCTAAGAGATATGTCTACAAGTTACATTAGAAAAGACCCTGAATATGAGCCAATTGATTGTCAAATGGAGGATGTTTCTAGAGCCATAAAAGTCAAACCTCAGAAGATGGTGATCGGTAGAGCGATTGAGAAGTTTCAAACCGAAACTTTACCTCCAAGATCAGCTAAATCGATCCCAATTACCCGTAACAAGCTTCTATCTCCAATCAAAAGCTCGGGATTCGTGTCATCTAGTAATCCTGCGCGTATAATGGAAGCTGCATCAAAGATACCTCTTGTTGGATCGATATCATCGTCACCATCACCATCGTCTTCAGTTCCGATTAGAGTGAAAAGTTCAAGGGAGAAAGCAGAGAATCCCACTAGAAAACCCAAGATCCCCGAGCCTCCTCGAAGACCATTAGAGTCAACAAATGTCAAGAATGTTAAAAGTCAGCAGTCTTCAGAACCAAAAAAGTCAATTTCTTTAGCTCTTCAAGCTAAGGCCAATGTTCAAAAACGCGAAGGGTTGAATCCTCGAGTGCAGTCGGTGAGAACTCAGTCTAATGCCGAAAGAAATCCACAGAAAAACACTGTTTCTTCAAATGTTCTAAAGCAGAACAATCAGAAACAAAATAGCTTAGTTGACCGAGGAAAGTCAACCACAAAATCTTCATGTTCTACCACCAGTTCACAATCAAGAAAGCCCGCTCCCCAGAAAACGAGTCATAAAAAGGAACCATACTCCACCACCCGAAGAAAACGCGCTATGGAAGAAAGCGAGAATAACAACAATCATGCCGAGAAGACTTCTGTTGGAGATAGAAACTACAGAAGTAACAGAAGCGATGTTGTTTCGTTTACTTTCACAACTCCAATCACACGCCCTGTGATCTCTAACAACGGTTTTCTGTCCAATAATCAAATTAAAAACACGCCTGATTCGACCAGTAATGCTTCAAACGCGTCATCTTTGACTTATAATGTTATTGGAAGCGATGCTTTAAGTACACTTCTGGATCAAAAGTTAAGGGAGCTAAGTGGTAGTCCCGAATCTGTTTCTCGAGGTTCATTGTTAGCAACAGCAACCGAAGTTAGAGATGATTCAAGTTACGGGTTTTCTTCATACAAGCCTGATCAGGTATGAGATGAACATTATGCATATATCTTGTAGTTTAAAAGTTGATTAATCTGGTCTTTGTGTTTTTTATAGGATCAAGGTAGAATCACTAGAAATGATTCGAGTTACGAGTTCTCTACAAATGATCCTTTAGAACTCATGAAGAAACATTACAATCTTGATTCGGTATGTTGTGAACAACTAGGGGTGTGAATTTCTAAGATGACACGAATTTGACACAAATATTCATGGGTTGACCCGTTTAACCCATTTGTTTATATACTGCTTTAAAATGTGTTCTTGTGTAATAACTTAAACTACTTGAGTATTTTTACGCTAAAGTAACATGTAAATTTAGAATTTAAAGTATTAACATGTGAAAAACTTAAATATATATTTTTTTTTTTTGTGTTAAATGGGTTGTGTTCGCGTAAATCGCAAATAACATACATGTCTTTTTTTCTTTTATTTTTTTTAATCTACAGTTTTAATAATTTATAAATAAATTTTTGATCTTTGTGATGTTTTTAGGGCCGAGATCTCATCAGTAAAGATGAATCAAGTTACGGGTTTTCTTCAACCGATCCTCCTGAACCGATGTTTCGTGACTATGAATATCGAAAATATCTCTTCGGTAGACAACCGAGCCCGAACTCAGTACTCGAACCATCCATCACCGAAAGCTGCAACTCTTCGTATACCGCTGATAGCTGCAAGCAAAACTCAACTTCAGTTCAAGCCCAGGAGCTAATTACCGCAAGTCATTCAACAAACCCGAGCCCGATGGATGTTGATACCGAGTTACTAGACTCAGCTTCTTCCACCACAACCGTTACCAAATGGGAACCCGAATATGTGAAGCAAGTGCTTGCAAATATCGAGTCCATGTTTGTTGATTTCACCATAGGCAGGACCCGAAAGCTCGTGAACCCACGTGTGTTTGACCACCTAGAACTTGGTAAACCCACAGAACAAGTGGTTAAGTTAAGACGCGAGCTCATGTTCAATTGCGTGAGTGAGTGCATGGAGTCGCGATGCAGGGTGTGGGCCAAAGGGCTAGCGACTGTGAGAAGACCAGACCGGTTAGCTCAAGAAGTGTACCAAGAGATCGCGGGGTGGGAAGATATGAAAGATAGTATGGTTGATGAGCTCGTTGATACGGATATGAGCGGTAATAGTTACAAGAAATGGCTCGATTTTGAGGTTGAAGCGTTTGAAATCGGGGTTGAGATCGAATCGCGATTGCTTGATTCTTTGATCAATGAAATAGTCGATGATATCTTAGTTCTTTGAGTGAGACTGTTAATTTTTTGGTGATTATAATGCATAGTTTTAGAAGGTGTAATGTTGTTAGACTTGTAAAATATTTTGTGCATGATAAATTTTTTGTAAGATCTATAATGGTCGGATCTTGATGGAGTTAATATGCATTTCTAAATTCATAAGTCATAACAATGTATCACTTGTATTACTTTACTTTGTTTGAACATTTAAATGTATGGATTTATGCTTTAGAAAGGATTTATTGTAACTATTATGTGATTATAACTGGATCAATTTTTTTCTTTTTAGTTATATTAATTCTACTACTATAAATGTTGATAATATATAATTCTGATGAGGCTTTCTTCGTTTGATATGGTATCATTTTATTAGAGTTCTCGTCTTATTTTTTTCTCTATCATATCCACCTTTGCTGTCACTATCACAAAATATTGTTTTATTGTTTAAGTTGTATGTGATTGTTTTCAATATTTTTGAGATTGAATATTCTTCTTAATATCAACATACACATTGTATGTAGATGTAACATTAGATGTATTATGTTTTTTTTAAGAATTAGAAAAATTACATTAGTTTTTTCTTTTAACGGAAAAAATATATTAGTTAAAAACGCAAAACAGACTTGTGCTTAAATGAGAAAAGCAATAGAGAATAAGAAGATTCGGGTGTAGGGTTCAAACCCTTATCCTTCGATTGAGGGGAGACGATGTTAACCACTCTGACCTTGTGTCAATTGACTATAGTCTACAAAGATATATGTTTCCGTAAAAGTAGTCCGCACATGGACAATGTTCGATGAATTTGATTAGGTAGCTTACGACCTCGATCCCCATCTTGGTACCGACCGTGGTTGCTGTGAGTGGCCACTCGAGGAGTAGCCGAACTCGTAAGAAAGGGACAATCAGAACATAAAACATTCTAGTAATAAAACTTAAAATCTTCAGGATCGTTCATGAAAATCATTTAGTAGAAGTAGATTCAAAAGATGGCTTCTTGCTGTCTTTGAAGAGGTTTATGTATTGGAACAAACTCGAAAGCATAATGATCATATTTCTATAAAATAAGTTACTTGTATCATAACTGCAAGAAAAATAAATTCTTATTAATAAAAGTAAAAGTGTTATAAATATTATTTATTATGGGTATCAACAATTATATAGATATGCTTTATTAGAGATATACTTATCATGTTATTCAAATGATTGTTAGAGTTATAAAAGGATTATGTTTTCTACTTCTATAAATACGTCTTGTATATTATTTATAAACACCAATCAATAATAAACATCTATCTCCCTATATCTTTCTCATATTGTATTGCTATTAAGATAGTTTTACAACACGTTATCAGCACGAAACGCGCTCCAATCAAAATTCACCAAGTATTTCTTGTTTGCGTTCCAATGATCTACCTGCCCACGAACGTACCACTATCACCGTCTTTAGCATGTCGCTGCTGGGAAGAAGAATATATGAGACGGGAAACAAGTTTAGATTAATTCAATCCAGGTTCTTTGTTTCTGGTCCTTTTTCCTATTGAATCTGCATTACGGATCATTTAGGTACGTCGAAAAATTTCACCATTTTGTTTTTTTTCTATTTATTTCAAATTAAAGTTTTCATGAAGCTATCAAGAGTTTAATTTTGCTTTCACATCGAAAACGAAGGTCTGAAAATCAAAATAAAAAAAAGGCATCATAAAAACATAAACCCTTAAAAGCACAAACAACCTTAAATAGATTGAAAGAGGAATACGTTGGTTGATTACGTAACTCAAATCATCATTAAATTTTCAGATAAACTTATTTTAGCTAACCAAATAAAATACGAGAAAAAAAAATGCCGATGATTTTGTGATTTGCCTTTGAATTATTCACGATAAGATCTGTTATTAATTATTATGTATAACATCGTGATCAAGATATATATTGTTTTATCCTTATTTTTTGGTTTATGAAGACGGAATGGATTTATCCATTGAATTTTAATAAATGGGACTTGCCATAACCAATAGATGGGTGTCTCTTATTTTGATATTTATTATATGACAATATTCACATTTTGAAAATCAAAAAATTTGATTTCAGTGATTATTTTATGAACCGATGTTTAAATTTCTATTTTGACATTTATTATATGATTTCAAAAAAGTAGACATTAGTATAAGTGTTTCCTTCTTACATACCATATTTATGAATTTTGTAAACGGATCGGAAATTTCTAGACGTAGTATTTTGCATACAAGAGAACTTAAAGTTCTTAACCAACACAGTAATAATGATAATATTTAACTTATACTATTACGAAAACGTTATACAAGATGCATTTAAAAATAATTGTAGTTTTATTTTGGATTTTATAGTAATGAATATAACCTGTTTAAATCGATGACATATTATGGTATTTAAAACTACATAATTTAGTTATGTTGTATATTATCACTATTGCAACTGAATACTTCTTTTAGTTGTTAATATTTATATAAAAGAAATAAAAGAGCAAAGTTAGTTGATCTATTATGACTCTCATGAAAGAGTATAAAAATGCTTAGATATGACTCGTTATGTGCCATGCTTCTTAAAGCTCATTATTAGTTCACAAAGATTCTAAGATTTAAGACCTATAAGCTTTACATGATACGAACCACAAGTACGAAAGATAAATGAGCATAACTCTCTTACAATCACTTCTCATTTGATATTATGTGATGAGAAGATTATTTATAAGCAAATATTGAATACAATTTCCATTTATCACAAAGTGATGATATTATTAAAAGTTTGAAAACCACTATAAAAGTTGTGTGGTTCTAATCCATTCCCTGACGTGAATGTGATTATATAACGATCTCATTATCAAATAAGTAATTGAGGAAACTGTAACGATGATCTTGTTAACAAGATCAACCATGAAAATAATGAGATTGACCACCTCAGTGGCGAACTAAGGAACTGATTGTATGAGAGATTTGAAAGGATTTCATATCAATGAATATGAGAAAATAATAAAAAGTCAAAAAGCTTGTATGGCTTTACTTCATCCATTAAGAAGTATGTTCTATAACGATACTATAAATTTCGTGATTAAGGACATAATAAGGAAATTCTATTGATGTCCACCACAAGTGGTAAACAAAAATGGTTGATTGTATGTGAAAAGGATAACAATATTATCCATGATCATATGAGATGGTAATATGTTGTTGTCTTATATTTTCTATATGCATTGTACAAACATAATTATAAACAAATCATATATGATCATTACTAGGATCATGATTAATTAATTGGCATGACCGGTTAGACCACACCGAATCAATGAAGATGTGAAAAATATTGAAGAATTGAAATACTCTTCGTGGTAATTAAGCAAATAATGTTTGCTCTCAAAGAAAGTTGATTAGTTTACCAATCACAGTAAGGTATGATTATCTTAGAATTCTGGAAGTTATAAAGAATACATATATCCTAATGCGGATACTATTTAGTGTTTAAAATCGATGTATCGTCTAAATGGTTATCAAATTCACAACTTGAAGTTGTACGTTATGGCTTAGCTAATGAGGTAGCAAACATATTATTCCAGATTATGATATTATTTTTAGTAGAAATGGTGACTTTAATTCACAAGATATTAATGATTATTGGAATAAGTGTTGAACTTCATATTGCTTAAGTTCATGCACAAATTGCTTTTGTTGAGAAGACCACTCAATCGATTGCAAAGCCAATAATCATAAGAGCAAATGTTCATGTTTGTGAACATGTTATTTTACATACAAAAACACTAATTCACATCAAGCCAAGAAGTTGTCAGACTTTAACCCTATTAAAGTTGGATTTTGGTCAGAAACCAAATAGATCTCATCTGAATTATTTTTTTTGGTTGTGCGATATATATTGTAATGGTTCCACTACAACGCACAAAGATGAGAGTTTAAAGAAAGTTGGGAATATATCATGGGCATGCATAATATCTATAATTAAAATATAGAGCCATTACCAATAAATTTATCTATGTCTTAATTTATTGGTTATGCATTTTGATTAATCAATATTTCCAACATTAGGGGGAGATAAAAAGTAGTTTGATCGTGAAAAGTTGTAATGAATTATCAGTACGTTACGTTGATCCTCAAACAAATAGATACGAACCAAAAGTTCGAAAGATAATTCATTAGTGAATCAATTACTTGACGTAGTCATTAACCTGTAAAGAGTGACTACATCAAAAACACCAAATACTAATGCTCCAATTAAGATTTATATTGGTAATGAGTCTATGGCACGTCTGAATCGTGGTAGACTGGTCGATTTCATGAATAAAAATCCTCGAAACAGAAGCAAGTTTAAAGATGGCCAAGTCGATGTATGATATAAGGGTCTCCTACAGAGACAATAGACATGATGGTTCTATGAAAATAGAGAGATCTCAATAAATATATTATGTCTACAATACATGGAATCGAAATAAAATTGGCGTCGATAATACTTTATATGTAACGCTTGAAATGGTGAAAAGAGATGAGGATCAAGAACTAAAATTTGCCTTTGAATAGAAATATATGATGATTGACCAAAATGAACATACACAAATAAGACTGAGTTGAATTCTCTAATATGTTGGTTATAAATGAGGTATTTTGTGCGAATGAATTATTTGAGAAAAAATGGTGCTACAAGGAGTTTCGCAAAGACATATAATATATTATAAGGAGACACATTCTCCCGGTGGATGTAATAACGTACCAACACTCCATTAGTCCAGTAGTACAAATAGAGAATTGATATCCGTATTACGAATGTCATGATTCACTCGACACTAAAACCTACACGAAACTCAATAAATGATTGAAACTGCTATAATCATGTAAAGTGAGTTATCGAGAATACTATTATATATTGTTATATACATATTCGGATCCGAATGCATTATGCTTATTGTATATGTTATTGCATTGTATATAACTTGAACTCCTCATGAGTTTTCAAAAGCAATTGAGTCTTTAAAAGGTAATTGGAAACGTTTTAAAGATGTAAATCTTATGCATCAATAAACATATACATATGAAATTATACTTGTTGATGATGGTATCTCAATGAATCTATATACAAGAATGGTGTGATATTTATGTTGAAAGTTTATTTGATGAAACCTTTACATATGATACAAATATCACGTGTTAAAGGTGAAAAGTTTATGTGCCAAAATTATTTATGATTGTATGCACATAAGTAATTAGTCAATACCAAATGAAGTTTGTGAATGATCATAAATACCAAAAGCATTGACATCAAAACATCAATAAATGTGTTATATAAGTGAATATGGATTAATAGTAGTCGAGGTGAGTGTGGTATAATCGACTCGACGATTATCTCGAAAAGATAAATATTAATTGATGTAGTTCGTCTATGTGCTTTTATGAAAAGAACAACATGAGGTGCATAAGTATCATATGATACGGTGATGATATGATTGTATCTTTTCAATGGGTTAAAAGAGTTCAAATTATTAAATGGATAATTTGAAATGAAAGATGAAGTTACCAAATTTATGATTTGAGATGTTGAAATAACGTTTGTGTTTTATCAGTCAATCAAACTAAATCAATAAGATGTTGAAATATTTAATATGGATTAAACTTGCCATTTTAAATATGTTAAAGGGTTTTCCAATCATCATCTTTTATCAAAATAAATAAAAAATTATTAATCTTGAAGTTCGTAGTTCATTGCAATGGATATATAATCGTTTCTTTCTAGTTATACACAATTATATTGTATCCAATAAAGAGATAATGAACTATGGTAATTCAACGTATTTAATATCTACAAGATACGAAAAATATGAGTTTATATTTACTAACACAACAAAACAAGTTTAGTATTGCCTATGCAGGTAATGTAACACAATATAATTATAGATTTATGGTATTTATTTAAAAGAAATGTAACTATAGTTTCAATAAAGATCATACGTTATTGATCAACTTCAACAATTGCACATTAAAGGATCAACTGGCGAATCATCGAGTTCATAGAAGATCGGCACTCATCACTTAAATGATGCATATACAAATGAGGGGGAGTATTATTCAAGTTGCACTCTTTTTTCCTTCACTAAGTTTTGTCCCATTGGGTTTTCTTAGTCAGGTTTTCAATGAGGCAACATAGCTGATGCAAACAGGGGGAGTTAATACGCGCTACACTCTTTTTTCTTTGACTATGGTTTTGTTCTCCTTGGTTTCCTGGCAAGGTTTTTAACGAGGCAGCATCTTCAAGCGTATTAAGTTGATAACCAAAGGGGAGTGTTATAAATATTATTTATTGTGGTTATCAACAATTATATAAATAGACTTTATTAGAGATATACTTATCATGTTATTCAAATGATTGTTGGAGTTATAAAACGATTATGTTTCCTACTCCTATAAATACCCCTTGTATATTATTTATAAACACCAATCAATAATAAACATCTATCTCCCTAGATCTTTCTCATATTGTATTGCTATTAGGCTAGTTTTACAACAAAAAGAAGGGTGATTTGTACATTGTTTTTTTATTACGTACAACCCAATTTTAATAATTTTAACACTATAAGATTTTTCCTCGCTCGTAATGCAGGAAATTCAGTCACGATCTCAAATATCAAAACGTGTATAACAAACCACGTCATAGCGATTTTATTCCAAAGTAAAACCCTAAGACATCAACATAGGTTAAAATATCATCGCAATGGTTGTCACTCCGTGGTGGGAGTTTGGTCAATCGGTAGTTTCTCTCCTGCGCTACGCAACATGAGTTTTTCCCAACGCTGCGTAGTGTGAACTAGGTCGTTATAGCCTTGGCTCGCAGGAAATCATAAGAGCGAATACCGAATCTAGTTCCAACAATACCAATATCCACAGCGAGGTTTTTCGCTCATAATTAGTTCGTCACAATATCACAACGATAAATTCACTCGTTATAACCTACGATACTATGATTTGATGGCATTCTATCTAATAAAGACAAAGAAAGTAGGAAGTAATGAAAAAATGGATTGAAGCCGATCTTAATCTTAATAAAGATGGACCACTGGCCGCCCGAGTCCACTGCTGCTACTGATAACGGAAAAGGTTATGAAGTTGACTTCTTTGCCTTCTTGAAGGTGGTTGGGCATTAACCAACACAACAGTGAAACCCGGAAAAGAAGAGATACAGGAAGCGGCTAAGAAAGTCATCAGAAATTAATTTGGATTGCAAATATGTTTTCATTGTTTTTATCAAAAACATTGATAAATAAATTAATAAACTAAAGTCACTCGCGTATTCAGTTTTTTTAAAAAGAGTATCGAACAAAAGTTCGCACACAAAAGTAATCTTGAAAGATTTATACTTTATCAACTTGCACCTTAAATTTTATAGACTTGTACCTTGTAATTATAACATACTTGAAGAACTTTTGAATTATTTGTTTTATACTTTGCCTACACGGCATCATGTTAATAATTCGTAAACCCATGAATAATACATGTAAGATATTGATTGATTTATGAAATTAATGCGCAACCAAATGAACAAACGAATAGTAATTTAATGCATTAAGTGTTTGTACAACACTATTTGTTATTATTATTTTTTTTATTTTACGAATAGTAATTTAATGCATTAAGTCGTTGGTGGCTTTGAGGTGAAGTGCGAGTGAGGTGATAGATGCTGCCTGAGTTTGACGCTGGGGTACACCCAATTAAATAACAATCTCGTAGCTTAACGTTAAAGGGTCTTAATATACAAACATTTCACATTATAAATCGATGCTCTTCTGTACGTCTCGTATGACATTATACGCAACGTATAAAATCGAAAACACTGAAAACAAGAAAAATTTAGGGGCTACGACCCCTATACGACACATATGAGGTTATATGACGCGTATAGCAAATTTTGACATTGACTACGAGAAAAAATTTAGGAGGCTATCAGAGGGGTTATACACTCCGTATATGGCTATACTACCCCCCTATACGACGCGTATGAGGCTATACGACACGTATAGAAACTTGGGGTGTTGATTTATAATTTTGGAGTGTCTAAATATTCATTTTTATGTTAAATTGTGGTAAATTATTATTATTTATATTATTTTAAACGTCATTTGTGGTTAATTAAAGGACTCTTCTTACTTTTTAACATGTGATTTGTGGACTGTGGTTGATTAAATGACTCCTCTTCTTGCTTTTCAATTAACTTCATCTATTAAGTTTTAATTTTCTAATTTAAATCTGACTTCTGCTGACGGTTTAAATACATTAGCCAAAACTTGAGTTTTTTTTTCCTTTCAAAAAGGTGTTGGTAAAAACAAATCTATTAAAATGAGTGATTTGAAAAATATTTATCAAATGAGTTTTTTTTACTTAATTTTTTATTAATCTTTATTCTTTTATTTACCAAAAGACGTTTAACGAAGATCCGTAATACATAGAAGATATTTAGCTGGGAATTTAGAAATTTGCTATCGATCGCCTTGGCTTTGTTCGATGCTCGGACTACCGTGAAAATCGTGTTCTTGACGCTTAAGTTCTATTATAAACGGTGCCCATTATAAGTAAATGTAAAATATGATATTGGAATAAGATTATAAGAACAAAGTCTCAGATTCCCGTAGCAACAACTGCTTCAGCAAAAGCGACATAAGAAACCACAACTTGTATAACGATGACATCCACACCGACCACACACCTTAGTTGTTTATATATGACGTAGGATCCCTAAGAGGTGAATCCTATTATCATATTTAGGGCGTCAATTGAAACCTTACATTGTAATAAGACAAATGGTTTAAATATTGATCTCCATGTCATTTTGTAGTGTAGACACCAAGCATCCATATTGATTAAGTGATGTTTGTTTTTTCTGCAGCAAAATATGTGCAGTCTGCGAACCACATATGCAAACATCTACTAGAGAAGAGGTGGATTAAACGTCTGCAGTCTGTAAAAAAAGACTGTTTGTTTTTTAACATCTGCAGACTGCTAAAATATTATATAATTAAAGTAAACCTATTTTTTAAACTTTAAAAAGTACTTCAACATTAAAATTTAAATAAAAGCTGACACATGGTTATTTTCTAGCATGTTCACGTCATCGTCATTTAGACTCCACCTAGGATTATTCATGTGTCACCACCACAATAAATTATAATTAGGGTAAAAATCGTGACTTTAAAATATTTACTTAATAACTCTAATTTAATATCATACTAATCAATATATATTTTTATATAAATAAATAACATTTTATTAAAAATAATTTAATATCCACACTTCCACCACAACATCAAACTCCACCACAACACCCACAATCGCAACCAAATCTCAGACCCCCAATTCATCAAACTCCACCACAACTACTCCCAATCGCACCCAAATCTCAGACTCCCAATTCATCAAACTCCACCATAACACCCACTATCACACCCACCTCCTTTGCGACTCTGACGATGGTTCACTCTGTCACACCCCGAACGACGGCGGAATCATCGGGACGAACGAAGGTGAATCGATTGCTCATAGCACATGGTAATAAATACGTTGAAATAATATTAAATGTCATTTTCATTGAATAATACTAATCAAATAATTCATTACAATACAATAAAGATTCAAATAACATAACAAAAGCCTTTTATTAAACTAGGTCCAAGTCCTAAATAAACATGAAGAACTCCATTAATCTGCATCTTGAAATCATGTGAAAAGTAACGGGTCAGCTAACGAATTAGCCGGTGAGTAAACACAGGTTTGAATACATATATAGATTGATTACAATGATTGAAAACAAATCAATTCACATGACAATGTCAGGACTTATAATGCAATAGTGTAACATAAAAGACAAACCAACACAATCAAACCTAATGACTGAATTGACTCGGTTCGCAGACGAAGCCGTATAGAATGAATGATTCCGGTTCCAATCACCACACGACTAAAAAAATGGGGTGGGTTTGTCAAACCAATAAATCTATCATTGTTATCGTGCTTGCATGAATTAATGATTGTGTTCTCATCTAGTTTATCTAACTATGCACATATAATTACAAGTAATAATATAACATGTCTTGAATTGAATTTTGAAATAGGATAACAATGATTTTCCCAAATAATAAAACATGAAAAATGGGCAATGAATACACACCTTGATAATAGGATGTAAATGATTTGATCTCTAGAATGCGTAAATAGACACTAAAGTTTTCTTAAGGTTAACCTAAGAATGATGTCCTAAGATCAGATTAATAGTATGATTAAAGACTAAATATGGATTAGGGTTTCAATTGGGATTTAGTTTTATCAAATGAATTTAAATTTAATGTGATTAACTTATTAAACATGATTAAATAAAATAGAATAATTTGGTTATATAATTGAATTTGAAAATAATAATGAGTAATTAATAAGACAGAATTGTTAATTATAATTAAATATTTAGTTTATAATAACAAGGTTTGAACATTAAAGTAAGAAACTAAATAAAACAATTAATTATTTAAAATAATTAATTTAGTAGTTAATTATTTACAAGATTCACAAAATATTTGAAATACTTTTATATTTGATTTAAAATAACTTTTTTTATAAATTTTAAACCTTTAAATGAATATAATAATGTTTTTTATAACCTTTACAATAAATAAAAGAAATGAATATTATAGTTTTCTTTGTAAAATTTTTAGAAAATAATCATTTCTGAATGGATTTAATTTATAAAGTAATTTTTAATTTATAAAGTAATTTTTATGTGAAATCCATTTTATGTAGATAATTTCTGGAATTGAATTGGAATAAAAAAACAATTAAAAACCATTTGGGGGTGCCCGGGGTCAAACCAGGGACCTCTTGTGGACAGAGGTTGTGTGTTACCGGTGGGCTAAAAGCCCAGATCTGTTTAGAAACCCAAATTAATTTTTAAAAACGATAGTTAAGAAATCCTCAGTCATCCCAAGAACCCAAGATTCGGTTTGCTTCAAATTGAATCCCAATTCGTTAATATTAATCGAAATAGATTTAGGGCTTTTGTTATAAATGGACACACAAATGTGTTTGTGCATTTGGTTACTTGGATTTGAGATGAAATCGATGATAATATGATGAAATAGGTCGCGACAGAGGAAGAATCAAATTCGAAGGATGATGATGCTGATAAACCAAATTGACAGCTTGATGAGTTTCTTAGAATGACAATGAGTAAAATCCCTAAAGAAATTTTGATTAATAAAACTCAGAGTGTATCAAACGACACGCTTGCATGTTCGAGAAGATGAGGGTAATCGAATGTGGGGTTGGCGAGTATTTCGAATGCAATTGAGGTTACAGTTTGATTCAAGTGATCTATTAGAACAATTACCTCTTCATATATCGTTCAATTCGACTGTTTCATGTCAATCGAGTTTAATGTTGGTCTCGGAAGTTTCAAATTGCGTTTGATGATGATTTCATCATTTAATTAAAATTAAATAGATGCTTGAACTTGTATTGATCTTGGATGCGTTTCAGGTTGAAAAATTCACTCGTTTGGTCATGATTTGAGTTGTAACAGTAGGAGTTTTGAATTCAGTTTTGGTTTCGTGTTTTACAATGTATAATCACCGATGAATTCGAATTGATTGTTTATACAGGTTCGAAACTGACTCAAGAAGTGACTGAGACGGTTTAATTGATATAAAATGATGGGTTTATGTTGTTTGGGTGTCGCCAGAGCAATGGCCGGAGGGGGCCGGAGTTACAAGGGCGACAGTGGTGGGGTTGGGTGTTTTAAGAATATTACACTTTGGTCTCTACGGTTTAAATGTTGTCATTTTATGTTAGAAGCTTTTAATTCAGGTTTTAAAAATGGCATAACACCCCCTTGACTTATTAAAACACCTAATTTAATAATTAATCTAATTATCATTTTATAAAACCATATAAAATTTATACAACTTTATAAATTTAGTGAATCGTTTAAAAATCTTGTAATTTAATTATTTGTTTTAGTTTAATAACTAAAACTCTTAATCAACAATAAAAGTTTATAAAAAGTTTATAAATTATAAAATTATTATAAATTAATTAAATGATAAACTAAATGAAAATTTAATAACCCAATTCATAATATTGATTAAATAGAACATTTATGGCATTTGATCATCTAATAAATAAAATATATTTTAATAATTAATTTTTCCATTTTATGAAAGAGAAAAAAAAATTTGGGTTTGGGTTCAGGTTTATAGTTTGAAAATGAGCAAATGTTACACGACGAAACGCCAAAGAAACTCACCTTACAACTACCTCATGCCGATGTGTTCATCTTCCATGGTTAATGATCTCGTGTTAGGGTGTGCTGGAGGCGACGACGGACCACAAGCTACAGGAGGCGACAAACCATAGGCTAGTGGCTGCAGGCTGGGGGGGGGGGGTGCTGAGGGGAAGGAGGTCGATGGTTTTGGGGTAGGAGATGGGAGAGCAGGTCGACGCTTTTGGGAAAGGGGGAGAAAACTTTTGTATTGTGTGATTAAAAGGTTATAAGAGGTTGTGCAATGTGTTCTCCACGCAGACCTCAGGAAGAACTTTTTTAATGAAAGGTCTTCCAAAAAACAAACAATCTGCTGAGCTCAATGTCTGCGCGTGATCTGCACGACACAGACAAAAGAGGTCGTGAAATGTTTCTCTGAAAAAACAAACACCTCCATAATCATGACTTGATGAGCCTTGGGTTATGATAAAATGGAAAATTTTCAGAAATGTCTTTTTGACCATTTGTTCCCTAACAGGCCATTTTGATTAACCTTTCTAAAAACATATCTTTACCCTATATGGTTGTTTCCGCCGAATCTTTATTCAACGGACATGATCCGTTCATGTGTTTAAATATGGTCGTCGCGACCATGCTGGTTTACATTAGGAAAAGAACCAACTGTGTTTCTTTTTGAAACATCCTGGCATGTCATGATCGTCTTAAACTTAAAAATAAAAAAAACATATTTATACAATAAACAACGGTCTATCGAATCTATTTTAAGTTCGACTGAACTTCTTTACAAATAAGTTCAACCAAACTTGCAATATGGTCGAGTGAACGTATTTAAAGTTCGAACGACTCTGTTTAAAGTTCGAACGGCTCTATTTAAAGTTCGAACGATCCTATTAACTGCTCGAACGACTTTATTGAGCGAGGACACTTTTGAGAAATGGTTAGTCAAATGGACGTTTTGAGCAACAAAAAATGTGAATACTAACCCATTTACAATTTGTCAACCTGTTTGATTGAAGTGTCGGTCTACATAAATCACGAGTCAAACCCGCTAGATACATAGGTAATGGAATTGCACGGATCACTAGAAACATTCTGCATGTTAGCTCTGCCTAAAACCCTATTAGTGCTATATGTTCTTTACGTTACCAAATAAAGTGAAAGTTGCACATCCTAAGACCATCTCTTATGGTCGTTTATATGGGTAGTGCTTAGGCTAAGAATTGTATGGGGTCATTTTTTACATTGGGGTTATGTTTTTGGAGGAAAGTTCCTCACTATGAACCCAAAAAATTAAGGGAGGCCAACATGTTTATCTAATTATATTAAATATACATATAAAAAAAGATAAATAAAAAGATGGTGATGACATGCCATGCTCTTTTTATGTTTTTGAGTTTCTTATTGGGGAAGTTTTTGATATTTTGAAGGATTAATTTTTTTTTATCTTTTTATAACGTGACAGTTTACTATACATGATTGTTGGTGTTTTTGTGTTTCTTTATGAAGACGAGGGTTGTGTTTTTATGATTTGTGTTTTAGAGATTTACGGTTCTTGCCAATGAAGAAGATAAGACAGAAGACGTATCTTTTTAGTTCAATCTTCAACCTAGCTAGCTTCACGAAATCACAATATATTGATAGGAAAACTCTTATTAAACTGAAAGCTATTAATTATCAATTGAATCTGCTTGCTGTTCTTAATATGAATTCAATGTGCTTGATGTTCCAACCAACCACTTAAATGAACACATTGATTTGAGAGATCTAAAATCTAAAATCTCTGGTTTACAATGGATGGAGCAACAAACTCTAATACCATAAATACATGCATAACGTAGAGAAAGGTTATGCTAAACATATCCTTGTCATCGATGTCCTTTATTTTTATCTTTGGTGCTTCTTTTTAACTTGTTAAATGGTAATCTTATGCTCTCTTAATACTAAAAGACAAAATAAATCCAATTGATTTGATGTTTTCTAGAAAACTTACTAGAAGGGTACGTTTAGTCAGTCATTTATGCAAGAATCAAACCCTAGGATCTCAATGGTGTATTTTATAATCAACAAGAGCTAGCAATACCTTTGAGCTCATACAAAGTGATGCAATATTGCAATAGCTAACACATGAACACAATCTAACAGAATAACCAATTTAACTACCATAAGAAATAACATATCTAATATTGTGCTTAAAGATTGCCACCTTCCCATAGCGAAAGCAACATGTCATCTTCTTCATTACACATATTAAACCCTGTAAAATCAAACTCCATATCCCATTCAATCTCATCATAACATACCTCCATTGTTTTTAAGGAATTTGAGCTCAAGCTTTCATCTTCTTTCTCATTAACATTCCTTTCATTTTTCTTAATATTTTCAACATCAATCTCTGCAAACCATTGTTCTATCTGATCTTCATCATGGTTGCTCGAAACCCCGCTTGACTCCTGCAAAAGATAGTCGATGTTGAACGGTTCATCATCTTGAAACACTAAAAAATTCGACTCCAACTCGTCGCTAATAACATTATCATGAATTTGACTTTCTTTCTTATTCTCTGCGACGAAATTTGAACAATCCTCCCCATTGTTCCCATCTACTTGTTTCTCCATCACTGCTTGCGCGATTGATTTTTGGGTGGTTGTTAAAGAAGGTGACTTGTTATTCTTAGAAAACCTATTCTGGTTATACTTTTTGGCGACACTACGGCTAACACGACCAACTCTTTGTTTCTTTTGATCAACCACTGTAGATATATCAATTGATGTTTTTGGCTTGTTTTTATTCATCAAGAAACGATAACTCTGACGACTCAGACGGGAGTTCCAGTGGTTTTTAATCTCGTTGTCTGTTCGCCCGGGTAGATGTTTAGCTATCATTGACCACCTATACACAAAAAGTTTCAAAGAACCCTTTTAGTAATTGAGTTACTTCTATAACTTGTTGTAACTCAATCTGTCTAAATAAATATCGACAAGACAAATTATAATAAACTTGTAATGTTAGTTACATAAATGGATCACCGTTAGAAGGGAAATAATAATGATGAAATTAATTCGTCTCAGAGTTGTATGCGAGCACTATGATAACTTTGATAAGACAGGGTGAATAAGTCGTACAGACATCTTTAATACAGAACTAATTTTAAGTAATGAAGCTAATAATAGAATAAGCATTTATATGTAGCATTGATGATATATATATAATTGTAGATGGCGAGAGATGTTATAACTTTATTGCAAAAAGCCAAAAAGGTCATCTCTAAAATACACCTAACTCTCATGTCACTTTTTCCCAAACCTACTTTTCTTATGACTAATTCTTTGAAGTAGATCAATGGATGTCATATTAATCATATAATTATTTACACATTTTTGTTAAACTATTTACAGTTATATTTTATGAAAGCGAGCAAAATTCAGTGTTGTATTAAACTTTCTAGACTTAATTATTATTTTTTGAAAGCATACTTTAAGTCATTTTTAAAAAAGTACCAACTAGTTAAAGCTTTAGGGTGCTTGTTGAGTCGGCAAAATTATTTGCAGTTAGATTAGTAAAAACTATTTAAGGTTAAGGGTTTGAACCCCACTTAAAACATACATTAATTGTGATGAAAAACCATAAGTAGGTTGAATTGATGTGTGAATAAAACATAAAAAAAACGATACAATGCATTTTCTATATAAAATGTTGGAGTTTATGGAAAGAAAATAAATTGTCTTGGGTAACACATAGCATTTTTGTTTCGAGTAAAACTCAAACCAAGACATTCTTATTTTCTAATTGTATTGAGTATCTTACTTTAACCATTTGGGTAAAAGATCATAAGTAGTTATAAAATTATTTATTTGAAATAATAAAGAATGGGCCCATCCACTGGCCTGTTGTCATCCCCGTAAACAGTCTCCATTATTGTATATTTATTTTGATCAATCGGAGTCGGTAGCAATCAATACACACCTCACTCAAGTACCATCACGTGGATTATTGGTGCCCTTTAAAGTGTTACTTACTCCCTTTCACAGTTTCATGTACAAAGTTATCACTTTTTTCCTTTGGGTGTGCTATGGGTCTTGACTGTCTAAAATGACAGTCATTCATGTAATGTTTCTTTCTTCGTACCCACACTCTTGTTATGTTGTGAAACCAACTTTCAACTCTAACCACATGAAAACATGATTCTTTCACTCTCTCTCTCTTAACAATAATATACATTTATACGATGGGAGTTCATTTCAGAAACAAGAACACGTTAAAACGTGAAAAAACCGAATGATACATTTGTATATAGTGCTTTGAATGTGATAAGTATGTAGTTACATAAGAGTTCACTTTCTCTCTTCAACTAATTTGATTATGCTATATGTATTATGTATTATGTATTATGTATGTATACATATATGAATAAAGAGAATTGAGTGGAGCTTTTAATTAACAAACCTGTTCCCAAAGGCTTTATGTAGCATGACAATCGTTTCATCCTCTTCATCGGTAATATTACCTCTTTTCAAGTCTCCTCTCAAATAGTTTATCCATCGCAGTCTGCAACTCTTTCCGCACCTCAATAATCCTTCCAACATTATTATAAAAACCAGACAACATGATATACATGAATATAATGCGATTGAATTTATATACTAACATGTTAAATCTATACATATATGTAAACATACCAGCATTCTTAGGTAAAGATTTCCACGAACCTTCACCGTTGGATTGAATGTACTTAATCAATGCTTCATCTTCTTCGGCCGTCCATCTCCCCCTCCTTAGCCCTACCTTATCACAACAAGGTGATCTTCCCATTTCTGCAATGTTATCAAGGAAAAGAACACGTCTTGTATATATATGCTTAATTAGTAGGTGAAAAGTGTGTGAGTGAGAGATGAACGGAAGAGAGAGAGAGTGTGTGTGAATACATAAGATTTTGGTTGCTTCAATAATATTTATAGGTGTGCGACAGAGAAGAAAATGGTCTAAAATTTTGGAGGGTAGGGTTCTAGAGTGGTACCAAATTGCTTATTTATTTTGGGTGTTGTTAACGTACACTTTTCTAACAACAATATACGATTTTGTTTCAGAAGATATGTGTTATCTTAATTATACTCACCTATCTGTTTTTCAGCCGGAGCCACACCCTTAACACCTCAAGAGGAAATCCATTATTGAAAAAACTCACTTGCTCTACTCTAAGCATTTTTCTCAAATTGAGATTTGAACACATGACATCCCTATATTTACATGTTATAAATATAACATCTTAATCAGTTGGGCTAATTAATGATCATTGGTTAAATATACACCTATTGTGTTGTTGAAATTCCATCTTCTCGCCTCTCAATCTCTTATTATGTAGAGAGAGAGAGAGATAGATAGATAGAGAGAGAGAGTAACATAAATCAATGTCTAAATAATCAAAATCATTTAACAATAATCTAAGATACTCGTAATACCACTGCTACTTTGGGACTGAACCTGTAAACTCAAGGGAAGAAAACCCGTTTTACACGACTAGATACTGCCGGACCAATGAGTACTTCATAAATAATTTGTTATTAGTTAGCAACTTCATATCTTATTGCTAATGTATAATACAATACATTTACATTGCAAATATAAAATACTTAGTAAAATCGTACCCATTCACATTACATGTAATTAATTATATATTTGACGCATTTCTTTCACTTTTTAATTTTAAATAATTAGGGCTGACCCAAGAGAGGGATGATCAACTAGGGCCCAGTCTTTTGAGGTGCTCAAAATCTTTAAAACAGTTTATATATATATATATATATATATATATATATATATATATATATATATATATATATATATATATATATATATATATATATATAAAGAGAGAAATGTTATGGTACAAAGTGTTTTTTCGTGCGAAGCGTACAAAGTTATCACGTAAGAATAGAGGTAAACAGGTGGAATTATAACGCAAGGGTAATAATTAATCATGCCGAGATGAAATTATCACGCAAATATGAAATTATTACACAGAAGGTATTATTGCGTGATAATTCCATCTCTGTGTGATAATTCCACGTGAGTGTAATTTGTCTTACGATAATATCAATTTGTTCTTGCGTGATTATTATTGTTCTTGCGTGATAACTCCACCCCAAAACTTCGTACGCTTTGCACGAAAAAAAATACTTTGTATAGTAACCGGCCCCTATATATCTAAACTAACAGTTTGACTTTTAAATTTTGAAATTTATATATTTTTATTTTAGTTGAATTAAAGTCTGTTATAACGTAACATTTGAATCATTGTGAGATTCTTAAGGATTTTGGGTGGGGGTTTGTTTAATAAATCAATAAAATGCCTAAAATGCCCTTACTTCTATTTATTAACTACACTAAATGTAGTTTGATTAGGTGTTATCATTCTAAATTAACGTCTCAGATCTGTTCTCATGGTTTTTAGATAGCATAAGGTTTATACGATTTTTAGATATCAAAATGATTGTAATTTTACTACTTTTAAGATAGATTTTTAGAAATCACGATATTTATAATCTTTTGATAATGTGCACATCTGCACCCACATTGTATTACATATATGAACGTTTTATAGTTTTTTTAAAGAATTAAGAAGAAAGGTGATAAAATGAAAGAAACGATGAATAAATAGAATCAAACCATCATTTTTTAGTATTACCATTTTTATTGATGTGTTATGTCCACATGTGGTTTTTAGTAGTTCTTTACATATATGTGGTTGTCAATAGGATGCTTCCTTACATATATATATGTATGTATATGTATATGTATATATATGTAGGGGGTGGTTCCGGAGAAAACCAATAGTTATGTGAAAACAAAAAAAACCATGAAAACCAATAACATAATTCATAAAGTTTATGTTATTTTAATTGCTAAAAGGTTATTTAAGTATTTGTTATATATATGTTGGACATAAATACAAGAATGAAGAGTCTTACGTATATGTTACACTAAGTCGAATGAAAAATGGTTACGTATACATAACCTATATGTGACATATATGTAAACCATGCTACAATTTTTATTTGATCCATAACCTTATTTATATATACGCACACAAATATAAAAGGGTAGTGATAAAAAAATTATAAGTTATGTTACCGGTTTCATTGGTTTTCTCTAATTTTTGCATAACATTGTGGTTTTCTTAGGATCCCTATATATGTATATATAAGAGAAGGATCAAATAAAAATCATGTTTATAATTAAAAACCATAAAAACTACCACCATCCAATCAAATAATCTATAATTGATTTAACTTTTTAATTATTTAAAGTATATTTGAGTAAACCTCAACCATATTTTTTGAGATCATTATATATATATATATATATATATATATATATATATATATATATATATATATATATATGTATATATATATGTATATGTATATGTGTGTATATATATATATGTTATAAATGGTTTTCATTTATAACTTGGTTTTCAAAGGATCCCTCCAATATATATATGTGTGTGTATATATATGTATATATACATAAAGTATGGATCAAATGAAAATCATGTTTTTAATTGAAAAACATGAAAACTTCTCTCAACCAATCAAGTTCTTTTCTTATCATTTTTTTATTTTATATTTAAAAAGTCAATTAGATAATTTTGACACTTTTTTAATTATGGTATCTTTTAAATGCTTGATTTATCTTCTTATTTAGTTTATTAGTAAATTAAAATTTACTAGTTATCTCTCCCATTGAATCTAATAAATTAAATAAACCACAAGTTACATCGTCTTATTTTTTTCTCTTCAAAATATTTTTAAATGGCAGCCCGTTGTACCCCATCCTTTGTTGTTACGTATACATAACACTGATTTATGGTGATGTTTCACTCTGTACGAACACGTAACACTGATGTTTGGTGATATTCCACTTTGTTACTGTAACACCTGGCCCCTCATACCACCAATATTGTTCGCTTTGCCCACGAGGAGCTCACGGATTTGCTTTTGATTGCCCGGATGAAAACTTTCTTGGGAGGTCACCCATCCTTAGATTGCTGCCACCTGAGCACGTTTAACTGTGGAGTTTTCCTCTCATTCACAGTCAATACGTCCAGAACGCGCTGGTGATATTAGATGCTAGACATTACTTATGAGCTAGGAATCTCCACTGTCCATGGCTGATGTGGGATATATGTAGGGTGTCACAATCACCCCCCCTTGGACTCATCGTCCTCGATGACCCCGAGAAGTCACCGTCCTCGGTGAGATAGGTCCCACATCCTGGATGACACATGAGTGACTCTAATACCATTTTATAACACCCAGCCCCTCATACCACCAATATTGTCTGCTTTGCTCACGAGGAACTCACGGATTTGCTTTTGGTTGTCCGGGTGAAAACTTCCCAGGGAGGTTACCCATCCCTGAATTGCTGCCACCTGAGCACGATTAAGTGTAGAGTTCTCATCTCATCCACAGCTAATACGTCCAAAACGCGTTAGTGATATTAGATGTCGGGCATTATTTATGAACTAGAAATCTTTGCTGTCCACGGCCGATGTGAGATATATGTAGGGTGTCACAGTTACATTTATATGGAACACTATAAGTTATATATATAACTTAGCTAGTTACGCATATAAAACATATCCGGAGTACAACCACCTAATCCAAAATAAAGAGATGGGGTCAGTAGCGGTTACAAAAACCTGATTGTACGACACAACAAACCATGTGTAATCGTCCCTTATTGCCTAGTGTATCTTGCCCAATTGTTTTATCAATGCATCGTTTAATAAAACGAAGATAGTTATAAAAGTTTATAAAAGACTAGGTAATAACCCCGTGTATTACAAGAGTTAAATAAAAAATATTAAATATTAATGAAAAGTTAGAAACTATAAAATATTATTTTAATATAAGATATAACTAAAATTATGTGTGAATGTATACTTTATTTAATAAAATATTTTAATTATTTTTTTAAAACTTTCATTTTAAAATGTGTTTTTATAAAACTCATTCTGAAAATATGTTAAATATTATGGTTTTAGTTATTTTTGTTTTATAAATAAAATTTTGAATTTAGTAAAAGTTTGTTTTGACAAAATATCATTTTTATAAATATCTTATTATTTAAAAACTTAAAGGTTCAATTATTTTTTTTATGTTTTTTTAGAAAAATGGTTTTATATGATTTTTTTAAAAAAATATCGGTTTTAGAATATTTAATATTAATAAAAAATACGCTGTTAAAAAAATTATAGTTTTTTAAAAGTCCTTTTTTTCATAAGCTGTATTTTAGTTTTTAATTTTATAAAAAAATACATTTATAAAAAAATAAGAGAGAGAGAGGGGGTTGGGAGGAAAAGAAAAAAGTAAGAGAGAAGAGGGGGTTGGGAGAAAAAGAAAGAGGGATAGAGAGAGAATTTAAAGTTCAGTTATTTTGATTTTTTTTTAAATTATTAAATGATTTGACGGAAAAATAAATAATAAAATTAACATAATAATAAGATGCGTCCGCACAATATAATAATTTATTAGTATAGATCGGAAAATTTATTTAAAATGTAAAAATATTACCTTGTTTTACAAAATATACATAGCACTCGACTCAATTAATTTGAAAAGACAAACCCGTATATCGCTTTCTACTTAATTGAGAAATGGAGCCGACGTTAACCATAAATGTCTTCTTGGCAGAAATGCCGCCGTAGGCCCCACAATTGCATTGAAGAAAAATAGTAACATTTTCCCTATTTTGGAGCATATACCTTTCTACATGGGCCCACGAAATAGATACATGGACCCACTGTAATCACTGTAATCTGCACGAAAAGATATAACGCAGTCCACAAACAAACTTATTGTTGACTGTTTCAGTTTTTATACGGGATATATTATACATACACTCTATTTATTTCATTCTCTCTATTTATTTTCATACATACATATAGATACATAGAGAGAGATAGAGATACTAGGGTGTCTAAATAACATAAAAGTGTGTTTGTATAACGGGGTATGTTATAGTTACACCCTATTTATTATCATCTTCTCTATCTCTCTCTATACATACATATAGATACATGGAGAGAGATAGAGACAATAGGGTGTCTAAATAACAAAAAAAAGGTGTTTGTATAACACAACCCTTGTATAACACAACCCTTTTATATTTATATAACTTTTTTGAACTGTCATTTGAAACGACTGAGAACAGTGAGTTTTTTCAAGGGGTTATACAAACATTCATTTATGTTATTAACACACCCTATTGTCTCTATCTCTCTCCATGTATCTATATGTATGTATAGAAAGATATAGAGATGATAAAATAAATTGGGTGTATCAATAACATATTATTTTTTAAATACGAGATGCTAAATGTTAATATTGATACTCATTTAAAAGCATTATCAAAGAGAAAGCTTATTATTATGAGAAAAAAACATTTTGGAGAAAGGTGTGAACACGAGATCATAAAAATCCATGGAAAACCACCGCTATGTCATTGGACCTGAACATCGATAAGATAAAAGAAAAATTATAGAAAGTTAAAAATGATAAGAGGTGAGTTTAAAAGTCTAACAATTGTAAACGTGTGTAAAAGTAATTTTGGAGTCAAATTTATACAAGACAATTTTGCATCTTGTTATCCTGAAATTTATTTTAATATGGTATAAATTTACTATACGGTATAGATTTACGATACACTCCTCATTCTTGAAACAAAACTACGGGTGTTAGCACGAAACGGTTTAGTTCGGTTTTAACACATAATCGAAATAAAAAATTTTGGTTATGGGATTTTTGAAAACCGACCTGTTTAGGTTACTAAGTTATTGCATTGGTTAATCCTTTTATGAAAAAGGTTTTAGATTTGCTGAATATTTAGGTTTGAATAATAATTAATACATACTTTTGGCCTGTATTTTTGAGCTTACGATTAGAAATTAGTTAGTAAATTTTTTAAAATGAAAATATTGGAGTTGATAATAAAAGAGCATTAAGAAATAGAAGAGAGAAACTAGTTCCGTTAGATCTCTCTTAAAGACTTAAACATTACATGCATTATATATAGTTTGATTCAAATTAAAAGTTTATTTTGTCTAAACCAAAAACTAAATAGTATTAGAGAAACACACGTGACAACTCTAATAAACTCCGATTCTACTTATTTTGGTAATGTTGAAACCGACTCGTCATGCTCTATCATATTCTTAGCTTTTAGGATTCAATTTTGAGGGGTTCGAAATTCTCTTTTGGAGTTTAGCTTTAATATATATTTAGCTTTAACGTTTAGCTTTTACACTTTAAAGTTTAGCATTTCAAGTTTAGTTTTTACGGTTTAGAAATTAGTTTTCATGGTAGAGTTTTAGCGTTTATTGTTTAAGGTTTGACTTTAAAATTTAGGGTTTATCTTTAGGGTTTAGGGTTTATTTTAGATTTTAGCTTTAGGGTTCAAGGTTTAGAATTAGATTTTATAGAGTTTGAGGTTTAGGTTCAAGGATACGGTTCCAACGCCGCTGGAATTAGTTCAGTCGTAGTTCATTTGAGCCGACTTTCTAGGTTTTTTAGGTAAAACAAATTTTCATTTTAACTTTTTCACATATACATCAAATAATTGACAAATTATAAAAGGATTGTGTTATACAAACACATTTTTTTGTTATTTAGACACCCTAGTGTCTCTATCTCTCTCTATGTATCTATATGTATGTATAGAAAGAGATAGAGATGATGAAATAAATAGGGTGTATCTATAACATACTCCTTATAAAATATAACTTGATTTCAGTAAATACGTTTTAAGTATTAACATTATTTGTAATTATTAAAATTGTATCATCTTTTTGGTAAGAGTTGACTTGAGCTGTATTGACGAGAACTTATAATTATTTTTCTTCAATATTTGAATAACAAAAGCATAAAAATGATTTCAAGGTACATTACTGTTTATCTCGACTAGCTTTTCATATTTTTTTTTGTGTTTTTTGTGTTTTTTTCTTCAGAAATGAGTTAAATGCATTTTACGTCCCTAACGTTTCATAGAAATTACCATTTGAATCTAAAAGTTAAAAATATTGTCATTTGCATCCAAAGGTTTCACTAAAATTGTCATTTGAATCCATTTGGCTACATCTAACTAACACGGATAACTTTTTCTGTTAAATTTCCAACATGAGAGTTATTTTAATTAAAAAAATTACGAAATAAAAAACCAACTCACATGAGGGTTTTTATATGTTTAGCCTCTTTTAATAATTGTAGTTATAATTTAACTCAATAATCGTATTTTATTATTTTGTCTTGTTAATGTATTTTGGTTTTGCTAGTAATTGTGTTACTTTTGCCCGCTATATTAATTAAGCATAGATTTCTTTGGTTTAAAGCTTAATTATGATTACGATGATTGATGTTTTATGATTATTATTTATGGACAGTTAATGTTATTCTATAAATTGTTTTTATACTTTTATGATAAGTTGTCTTTTATTGTTATAATTCAAATAATATATATTATATGACTTTTTTGTGTGTGTATATATATATATATATATATATATATATATATATATATACATACGGGGAGGGATCAAATGAGAACTCCTTTTTTTGTAAGAACTCTAGGAACCAATGTGAACCACTAGTTTTCAATGGCAAAATTGTAATTAACAACAACATAATCAAAAAAATCATAAAATAAAAAATAATAAAAAAGTAAAAAAAATAAAAACACAGAAGTGTTTCTCTCGTTTCCCTCTACCATTAAAAAAAATAAAAAAATTTATAAAAAATAAAAATAAATCTCGTTTTTTTTACGAACGTCATTTTACACATATGTAATTCTTGGAATTACACATGTGTAAAATAGAATTTACACATATGTAATGACTAATTTACACATGTGTAAATAACGGTTGGACGAATTTTTTTAAAAAAATATATCAATATGGTAGGCGTTGGAAAGATAAAAAAATAATGAAATTAATGGTGAAATTTTTATGAAAAAATAATGTCATGAAAAAAAGTTATGAACATTTTAAAAAAAAGGTGGAAGTGGCATGTGACTTGCATGTGACTAAAATGTGTGGTTGATATTGGTTCCTAGAGTTCTCACTAAAAAGGGTGGTTCTCAAGATAACCCTACCCATATACATACATATATATATATATACATACATATATATATATATAGATATATATATATATATATATATATATATATATATAGATATATATATATATATATATATATATATATATATATATCTATCTATATATATATATATATATATATATATATATATATATATATATATATATATATATATATATATATATATATGGGAAGCTTCCCTTGAAAACCATGTTATAAATGAAAACCATAAAAACCAAGGGTTACATATATGTAAGTACATGTTACAAAGTATACAACTAATAGTTAGGTATATGTAGAAGTTATGTATATGTACGTACGTGTTAACAAGTGTACAACAAAAAGTTACGTACATATAACTCATACAAGTTACGTATACGTAAGTCGTTTTGTCATCATTATCATTTCTTGGAGTTTAAACTAAATAATATATAATGAACTCAAAAAATAAAGTTGAATTTTACTCAAATATACTTTAAACAATAAAAATGTCAAATCAATTATAAATTATATGATCGGAAAGTGGTGGTTTTCACGGTTTTCATTTATAAACATGGTTTTCATTTGATCTCTCCCCTACATATATATATATATATATATATATATATATATATATATATATATATATATATATATATATATGTATATATATATATATATATATATATATATATATATATATATATTGTTTTGTATGTTTTATAAAGTTAGAAATAAATCACTTTAGTTAGTTATACTTATATTTTATTTTATATAATATGATGTTCAGAGATGTCTTTCTTGATTAAATGAAAGAAATATTGATCATCATTCCTGGTAAATTAAAATCGTAATGGTGATTATCAAAGGAGACTGAACGCTTAAAACTTATCACGTATAGCTGATTTTTTATTTTGACGAAAATACCTCTAATTTAGGAAACTTAACGGAAAAACTTAACGGCGTTAATTAGGAGCAGTTAAGTGAATTCAAATGGCAATTTTTGTGAAACTTTTGGATGCAAATGATAAAATTTAAACTTTTTGATTCAAATAGCAATTTGTATGAAATCCTAGGGATGTAAAATACATTTAACTCTTCAGAAATTGATAAAACTTCATCTTAGAATAGCACCGATTATCTTCTGCTGAAGATGTAAGCTTCTATATTCATATTTGAGTTTTCAAAATTAAGCATCTTTATTTTATACTAAGTGTTGTTTTGACATTATAAAATATTATTTTTATTAAGTGTAACTTTTTTTTATATTAAGTGCTATTATTTTTATAAGAATTTTAATAATGTTTTAATGTGTTATTATATATATTGTATAAATAAATGTGCTATTACAGGTGTGACATTAACTTAGACTACAATAGCATATTGCTATAAAAATAGCACATTAGTGCAATTTTGATAAATGTTA
Organism: Flaveria ramosissima; assembly: GCA_025215565.1. Lineage (NCBI taxonomy): Eukaryota > Viridiplantae > Streptophyta > Magnoliopsida > Asterales > Asteraceae > Flaveria > Flaveria ramosissima. The sequence continues at coordinate 48,976,890 of CM046044.1, forward strand.
TTTTAATAAAGTAGGATAGGTGTAACATTAACTTAGACTATAATAGCATATGTACTTGTTTAATACGATTGCTTGTTATAGTTTTGCCTATTGTAAACATACAAGACTTAACACATGAAACATGTGTAGTACTGACATTTTTGTAGTATATCTACCTCTTTTAACCATAGTGTGGTTAGTGAAGTTGCATGATTTTTGAAATATGTTTCTCATGGTTATCATATTCATGTTTCAGGCTTCTGTATACGTTTAAGTAACGGGGCGAAGTAAGTGTATTTTGTTTTTATTTTTTTGTATTTTGTTGATCTTAGCAAGAGTTCATTATGTTAGCAATATGATGCATGTTTTATGTTTGATGATGGATGGTTGAGTGAAAGGACTGGTGAAAAAAGGAGTTTTAAGGTTACAAACGATTCTAGTTACCCACTCGAAGTTGAATATGCTGAAAGTGATGATAATGACCAATCTGATCATGAAGGTATGCTAAACACTGAATTTATTTTTAAGGTAGATTATATTTATTATTTTAGTTACTTGAATTTTAACATCTTAGAAGTAATAATATTAGGAGATGAAGAATTGAGTTTTGACGATTCAAATATGGAAGGGGAATTGGAAAAGCAAACTGACATGCGTGTAGGAAAATAAGCTAATTTGTTTTCCTCTTAATATGTAGGATATTTTTAAGAAGTACTTGAAGTATGTGGAGCATAGGAAAAGTGAAGCTATCAAAGTATGCAAACAGTAAAAAGGGATTTGAGTTTGGCAACAAATAACAATCCAATTGATTGTGGGGTATTTATGATGACACATGAAGATGTACAAGGAGAGTAAAGTGAAAAATTATAACAAATAGCATGAAAACCTATTGATTATAGTTTAAATGTATCCAAACGATACTAATATGGGCAATTGTTTAAGTACGATATTGATTTATTTTGAAAATGTTACGCTAATAACGAGTAAGACATGGTTATGGAGAGTTTATTGATGTACGGGGTTTGGAATGAGGTTTATCATGGTTAATTGGTTAACTTTAATGTATCTAATGTGTTTAAGTGTAAGAGGTTGTGTTGAACAAGTTAACTACGATAATTTGATGTTTTGTAGGTTAAACACAACCATTTGAGGGGTTTTGAAGAATGCATATGGATGATAAGTGAAGACCCATTCAGTTATGAGAACGTGGCCGCAAACGGGGAGGAAAACGGAGTTCGAACGAAGAAGTTACGAAGAAAACAAGAATCGGACAAAGCTGATTGGCCATGACCTACGGCGGAAACATGACTTACGGTGCATCAGTTCAAAACTAAACAGAATGGCCCTAACCTGACTTACGGCAGAAAGCTGACCTACAGTACATGACGCGCTGAAATCACTTATAAGTCGCAAAAATTAGGGTTTAAGGGATACTTTTCACTCTAAGCCGCCCCCAAGGTTTCCGAACGACCCCAATCGATCCAGAAGGCTTCCGGAGGCGATTCCAAGGCTCAAGATCTCATTTTTATTATTTGGTTTGAATCTTTAATGTTAGATACCATGTTTACGTTCGATTTTGAGTTGTTTCTCGTTTCCATGTCCGGCTAATCCACCCGTGATCTTCTCCGGGTGGTAAGGTTTATACTATGACTTGTTCTTGATTGTTTTTTGTTAATCTTAATGTTTGAAAATGGTGAATTAAACCGAGTAACATTATTTATCGTTTTGAGATTCTAAAATACGTATTTTATCTTCAATCCAATTGTTCTGTTCTTGAATGTTTTAGATTTCTTTTCATCTGTAAACGTCAATTGTGGATGGATTGGGGTAAAACAAACTTAGGGTATGATTCGGATAAGTGCATAGACACAGTTTCATTCAATTCATTATCTTAAAACGAGTTAATTTGGTTATGTCTATGTGACCCGTTAAACTAAAAGAGCAAGCCTGAGTCGTAAACCTGAATCCCGGAGATGATTACTTCTCTCACCATTAGTTACAATCAATTTTACTTTTTGATTTAATTACTTTTTGCAATTTAGTTAAGTTAAAGTATTTTCAATAAACCCTTAAACTTTATGAGTTGAACCACACTTTCCACATATTCCCTGTGGATCGACCCAACTTACCCTAGCTATCTTAGTTTTTGTTTTGTTTTTTAGTTTTAGATCATTTTGATAACGGTTTGTCAAGCCTAATAAAAAATAATTTATAACGGTCCAAACTCACCTAAGATAGCTAGGGTAAGTTGGGTCGATCCATAGGGAATATGTGAAAAGTGTGGTTCAACTCATAAAGTTTAAGGGTTTATTGAAAATACTTTTAATTTAACTAAATTACAAAAAGTACTTAAATCAAAAAGTAAAATTGATTGTAACTGATGGTGAGGGAAGTAATCCTCTCCAAGTTCAGGTTTACGACTCGGGCTTGCTCTTTTAGTTTAACGGGTCACATAGACATAACCAAATTAACTCGTTTTAAGATAATGAATTGAATGAAACTGTGTCTATGCATTTATCCGAATCATACCCTACGTTTGTTTTACCCCAATCCGATCCACAATTGACGTTTACAGATGAAAAGAAATCTAAAACATTTAAGAACAGAACAATTTGATTGAAGATAAAACACGTATTTTAGAATCTCAAAACGATTAATAATGTTACTCGGTTTAATTCACCGTGTTCAAACATTAAGATTAACAAAAAACAATCAAGATGTCACACCCCAACCTTGACGGCGGAAACGTCGAGATGTGAGGGTTAAGATTGTTCACAGCCACATAACGCTATATTTAAATGTAAATATTAAAATTATAAGTTTCAAAAGGCATTACAAACATAAGTCTCAAACATGAAATAAGTTCATAAATAACAAGACAAAACATAGTCTTTTTATTTCATTAACTAGGTCTAAGTCCTAGATTATTGCAAGCTTCAAAAGTTCACTTTAAACTTGAGGATGACCTGAAACATGATAAAAATAAAAGGTCAACTAAAAATAGTTGGTGAGTTTCCAAGATTTTCATACATAATATGATAAAGTTACAAGTAGCAATTCATGTCATAGGTCATAAGTTAGTAAGGTTATAGAACACATATCGTTACAACCAAACCTCGACTTGATTACAAGTATAAAAGATTGGCTAAGTGTATTTGGTTCCCATGATGAACAAGCATACGTCATCAGGAGCCGGCAATACCTCGGCTTTAGCACCAAATAGGCTAGTCAGGGCCAAAAATCTAAGACGTCGCCAGGCTAGCAATAGTTAATGATTGTAAACAAACTATGTATCTCATATAATCACTTACAAAACATAAATAACCATGACAAAATATAAAGATGAATTGCAAGTGATTTACAAGTCTCAAATGTTGATAAGTGTATTATGTATAAGTAATCATGTTTCACCCAAAATAATGTGAAAAAATAAAAAGGGGCAAGGAAAACTCTCTTGATCAATAAGTATGCAATGAAGATTAATAATAAGAATGATATAGATCGTTCCAAGATGAATCGTCACTAGGCACCTAAATATATAATTACAAGATTTAAGTTTACTAACGAGTTTAACGATTCAACGGGAGCTAGGGTTTGAATTGATATTTGGGGGTTTCAACAATTAAATTTATTAAAATGATATAGTTGATTTTATTTTTATTCCATGAAAATAAAATATAATAGTCGAGCGTTTTATTATGAAGCAATAAAAATACTTACGGGAAATAAGGTTTATTAAAATGATATAGTTGATTTTATTTTTTAGAATCTATTTTATATAAACTAAATACTATCATTGTTTTATAAATGTTTAAATTATTCATGAAATAAATTTATAAAAATTAATAAAGTGATTTTAAAAATACACAAAGTTTATAAATTTATTTTTAATAATTAACAAAGCTTTTTATATATTTAAATTTGTGAAAGAAAAACAAAAGGAGTGGATTGAGGGTCCCCGGGTTCGAACCCGGGACCTCAAGTCCACACTCCACGCCTACAACCAGTAAACCAAAGGCCTTAGCCGCGGTTTATATCCATTTTAATATCTTATAAACATAACCCAAACAAAACCCCCAAATTGGATGAACCCTAGTTTAGATTCGAATCAAATTGATCTTTTAAACGATGATGATATACAAATTAACCATGGGGCTTTTGTTTCCCATGCTTAATCGAGCATATCCATGTATGTAACTTACCCGAATAGGTTCGAACTGAAGTTGATCTTAATCGAGTAACAAGTCGCGACCATGGTATCTAATGGATGAGAAATCCCCAATGATAAACCAATTAAACTTGCAGATAGCTTCGTATGATGATCCAGATGCGAAGCCCCTTGTCAATTTAAGTTAAGCTTGTTCGGAGATTGGGTTTCGATAGAGTTGCAGAACCGCGATCAATAAGAGTTCGAATTCGATGTTGGAACTTGTTTCAGATGAAATTGAGAATTGTATTCGTTTAGGGATTGATAGGTGATCGTTTAGGTTGGTTTAATTAGATTATTATGAAGTGTTAATGCTCGAACGACTATGGGGTTTAAGACGTTTCGGTTAATCATTCGATTGGGTTCATAACTGACGTTTAAACGCAATCAAAGTTCATAATGGTGTTCGAATCGAGTTCAAGAACGGTTTGGAACAGTTTCGGGATCAAGAAACGACTAATTTATGACGTTTAAAAGGTGGCCGGAGCCCGGCCGGAGCTTGGCCGGAGCTCCCGTCGGAAAATCGGGTAGGAGGGAGTGGGGGGTTTGGGTTTTTAATAATTTACACATTTAGCCCCTGCAATTTTGTTTTTTTATTATTTTATGCACAAAACATTCATTTCAAGTTTATAAATTGTCAAAACAACCCTTCAACTTAATTTAGGTTTAAAGTTTAACTAATTTTATAAATTTTAAGCTATTAAAATTATCATTATTACTATTATTAATTATTATTAGTATAATAATTATTATTGTTATTAACATTATGATTTACAATTGTTATTATTATTATTATTATTATTATTATTATTATTATTATTATTATTATTATTACCACTACTTTAATTATTATTATTAGTATTATTATTATTATAACGATATTATTATCATTATTATCAATGTTAAGCAAATTAATAACAAGCCCTCAAAGTTTCATAAATGACATAAATGACCCTTACAAGAACTTAACATGGTTAACCCCTAATTTAACAAAAATACGAGATGTTACACAAGAACAAGTCATATTATAAACCTTACCACCCGGAGAAGATCACGGGTAGATTAGCCGGACATGGAAACGAGAAACAACTCAAAATCGAACGTAAACATGGTATCTAACATTAAATATTCAAACCGAATGATAAAAATAAGATCTTGAGCCTTGGAATCGCCTCCGGAAGCCTCCTGGATCGATTGGGGTCGTTCGGAAACCTTGGGGGCAGCTTAGAGTGAAAAGTATCCCTTAAACCCTAATTTTTACGACTTATAAGTGATTTCAGCGCGTCATGTACCGTAGGTCAGCTTTCTGCCGTAAGTCAGGTTAGGGCCATTCTGTTTAGTTTTGAACTGATGCACGGTAAGTCATGTTTCCGCCGTAGGTCATAGCCAATCAGCTTTGTCCGATTTTTGTTTTCTTCGTAACTTATTCGTTCGAACTCCGTTTTCCTCCCAGTTTGTGGCCACGTTCTCGTAATTGAATCCCCTTTCATCTCATCTATCATGGTCTTCATTTATCATCCATATGCATTCTTCAAAACCTCTCAAATGGTTGCATTTAACCTACAAAACATCAAATTATCGTAGTTAACTTGTTCAACACAACCTCTTACACTTAAACACATTAGATACATTAAAGTTAACCAATTAACCATGATAAACCTCATTCCAAACCCCGTACATCATTTATATGTAAACATAAGACATACAAGTTTATGGAAGAGTTTATATTTGTTTACATATAGGTAAAAAGTAAGCATTCTGTTTGGTTCTTTTACAACTTTTTATTTTAAATTTTGATTTTTGAACTTTTTTTAAAATGTTTGGTTTTAAGAAAGATGTTTAAGAAATAATAAATGATTTTAATAAAAAAAAGTTATAAGAAAACTAAACGCTTTTAAGAAATACGCACCGAATGGTTTTATAAATAACACTTATGACCAAATAGTTGAAAACAACGTTTAAAAATGAATGGGTTAAATAAATACATTTAAAAACTAATTGGTTTAAAATAACTTCAAAAAATGAACATTTTTAAAAGTAACATTTAAAAAAGTTGAACAGGTTTAATAAATGTGTTTAAAATAGCTAATAGTGTTAAAAAGATGTTTAAAAAAATTAAACGTTTTAAGAAAAATGGTTAAAAATGAGCATTTTCAGAAAGACGTTCTAAAAAATATTTTTATTTTGAACCTTAAGTGTATTTTGTTAAATAATAAACATAATAATAATGAAATATAGATTAAAATCAAAATTAAATATTTTATGAAAATTAAATATATTGAAAATATATAAATGTTAATTTAATATATTAAAAGTTAATTACATGGATGTTCCTTGGGTAAAGTTGTTCTTTTTTTTACATATTTAATACCACTAACTATTAACTAGCAATCTTAAGTACTATGGATGAAAGAAAAATAAATTGTTAGGGACTATATCCAAAATTTTTAAAATTAAAGGATCAAATCCAAAACTTTGACTAGACCACAGGGACCGTCTATGTAATTTACTCATTTTGTTATAATCTATCAGTAGTAGGAATACAAAATTTAAGAAAGGAAAATTCATCTAAAACACATATGATACTATACTATGTTGTTATCATCATTTTGATATATAAAACCCGTTTTCCTTAGTGCTATGAAAACTTCTGAACGTGTCATTGGTTTTAGGATTAAAAAGAAATATAATGTATAAGCATTTGGTGATGCAAATAGTGAATAAATAGTACAAGAAACATATTTTTGGTTATCAAGACTGTAAATCCAACTTGTATTTTTAAAATTTCATTTTATTTTAGGTACATTAGTTACACATGTATACACTTCTTCAAATATTGAAGATCTATGGTCGGTCGTGACTACCCACCCCATTGAAAAGGGAGCCACATATCGCCAGTTAAATGTTCTAATTATGGGTTAAACAAAAATAATGTCCATTCTTGGTCGTTTGTGTTTACCTTACTGGAGTTGATGATTTAGCAAAAAGAAACCGGTGAATGTTGATTGTATGTAATTGAGAGTGAGAAGGCTAATAATTAGGACATCGTGCGACTCGTGGTGGGATGAGCCCATGGCATGCACCTATGTTTAAAACTTGACAACGAAATCAATAGGTAGACTCACTAGTGTAACCATGACATACCCTGATCATATTGATCCGAATCATGTCAATCCTACGTATTCTTCAACACTCTTTATATTATTCTTTTATGTTGGCATCATTACTATGATCTATGTGATTATACACGCACATGGTCGTCGTTTAGGCGGCATTTGACAAGTCATATAGGTGATATTTAGCAAGTCTTATCGCTTAAAAGTTTTCTCAAAAGTGGGTGGAGTGGGGTTGGTAACTATTTGTGCAGACTCCAAATACAAATTAAAGAAGCATCACCATCAACTAGGGTCCCAATTAAGTTACTTTTCTATGAATTCTACATAAGGTGTCGATCTATTGTAAAATCAATTGCGCCACCTATCACCATTCAAGTACACATTAAAATTGGTCTAGTTAAATTAATTAAACTGGTCGATTTATATAAAGAAAATTGATCATATCTTGATTGATACCTCACCTCTTAAAGTATCACAATTTGCTCTAAATTGCTTGTAATTTATTACTCCATGGTCCGTCTAACTCCTTTGATTGAGGTCCGACCCTGACCACACTCTTTTAACTTGTAGCTCTCTTAATCCCTATCTCATTAAGCTCAATTAACAACCTATCTTCGCTTGTAATTATACAGAACATAAATATATCTCTATAAGTTTCAAAGATTTTTTTAATTTTTTTATTTTTTATTTTTTATTTTATTTTTAAAGATGATGTCATTTGTCCTCTCATGGTCCATACACAGTTGATCAATCTCCCTTCACCATTTGGATTTCTTCCCTTCTTTTCTAATACACAAACCCTTTATATAGTTAAGCATTTAAACAAGATAATACTCATTAAAAAATATAAATGTTAAATTAAAGTATTATAAATAATATAATATATAGTGTAGTGAATAAAATAATCTTACATTATTAAATAATGTATTAATAATTAATAATATGTATTGATTAGAAGGAGTTTATTAACTAAGTGGTGAAATATGAATGATTGCATAGAACACTTGTATCTGATGCTTAAAAAAATGTATTAGATGTTTTAATTTATTTTTTGTAAAATTACACTCGTGTACTAAGTTTTTGATTTATATACTAGTATAGATTATTAAAATATAACAAAATTACGTGAAAAGTCTAGCATTTTCCTCAAAGAAGATATAAAGCAAGCATAACAAAACACTAGCTAGGACACTGTTTGTGGTGACTAACTTAATGTCAAACCAAATAAGAGTGACATACAAAAATCACAAGGTTCTTTTTTGTTCTTTTCGTGCCAATGAGTGATTGAAATGTGTCAATTTAAAAATATCATTGAGAGATAATGACACTAATTAATGTTTTTTAGAACTTAGTTTCTGAACTTCTTTAACATGACAATCCTCACAACGGTAGTAAACACAATTTTTAAACATATATTTTAACATAGCATGTTTAATGCATGTACATTGTGATTATGATATAAAGTACATAATTTCCCTCAAAAGTATATATTAAAATTAAGACAACAATCTTAAACTAATTATAAAATTTTAATTTAGACCTAATTACAAGAGTACAAAAGTGTTTAATAATGATGTAAGTCAAATAAGACTATGCTTTGGTGGTGATTTCTAGAGCATGCATAAACAAGTGATCTTCAATCCTACACATGTTCTAATAACTACTAAAATTTTGTCATTTTCACGTCACCTCACCTTAGACCCCAATCTTGTGGACTTTTTATATACCCAACGAATATAAAAGACAAAAAGCAAATGATCAAACCCCCTTTACAGTTCAAACATAATAAAGAAATTTGCCCACAGCTATTGTGACACTTTAAAATATTATTATCTCTATTAATTGTTATTGTAATCGTCAACCTCAACGTTCATATGCATCATGGTCCCCTAGTCATGGGCACCATATTTGTGCATGTAAAATTCTGATCGAGATTTAATCCTAATAATAAGTTTTCTACCGATTCTGACACAACAATGTATGGGGTATTTTTACGTAGATATATGGGTGTAGCCTTCAAAGTCATTCTTTATACGTACGAATTCAACTTCGTATATCCGATCTATTAAACTATTATGAACACGAAGTTTTAACCAAAAACAAAAGAACATATTCACATACACATATGCATATACGCAATGAATGCACTATGTAGATATACTTGCAGAAACAGCAATCTCTATCTATCTATTAAATTTTTCTTTCAAGAGATACATTTCAATGTCCAAAAGTTTGCTTTCTCTTCTGTAGGATAATGATTTCGATAATGATATTCTGTGTACTACATACCTAAAATTTTGCCAAAGGCTTGCCTTTTTTGCTTCTAGATATAGTACTGCAACATACAAAAAGAAATTTATCTTATTAATTAACAATATTTTCGCCAACTTCATCGGAAGCTCATGATTAAATGTCACAAGATTGTTCGGAGAAGATCAGGCTTCAAATCTTAACACAAGTTGAAAAATTTTATAGTTTAAAAGTAAGAGTAAATAAGTATGTAAGCCATATTTGAAAAAAAAAAAAAAACAATGTTCATTTTCGTACTATCCACATTGGTTTTCTCCATTTGTTATTTCAATATGTAGAACACATTTAATATAAATTAACATAAGATACTTCATGAAATGCAAAAACACATGTACCAAAAAGATGAGGGAAATCGAACTATCTGATGCAATAGAAGGAATTAGGCAAAATAATCTGATGCCCATACATGAATGTCATGACGATTCCTTTAAATCAGATTGTACATCTATTTCATCTTTGTTGAGGAGGTTACAAGTATATTACTATTGGAAATGATCAGAGAACATGAATGTGACATTAAGTTTTGTGTTGAATCTTTCGTGGAACTAAAAAGTATCTAGAAGATGTTTTTGATTATCAAGGCCACCATCGAGAATTAGGGATGAGCTCGGTACCGTACCTGTACCGAACCGGTACCGGTACCGAAAGTACCCGGTCCCGAATTTTATAAAAAACGAGTACCGGTACCGGTACCGACTTTGATATATGGGTACAGGTATTGGTACCGGTATTTCGGTACCCAATACCTCTTTGGTACCCGTTACATCCACAACATTATTTTTTAGGCTTGTTGTATGGTTAATGTTTGGTTACGGTATCTAGTACCTGTTACAAAATTTCGGTACGGGTACTGGGTACCAAATGCTCGACGAGAATCCTTAAAAAATTTTGGGCTCTGTGCGAGTAAAAAAAATGGACCTCTTTGTAAACTGGGTAATCGTGCCTTGTGAGTACTTGTGATTTGAGATTGTGAGGTCGATGTATACAAAAATCGGGTATCGATGGTCTCTGCTTGAAGCAGGCAGCTTCCGCCGATCGACCTTCTGTGCGAATGGCTTAGTGAAAATTTTTTTATGATTCATAATTTGGGTATTAAATAGGGTAAAGATATTAAATTGAGTTTAAATTCGCGAAATAACAGTGGGCTACTATATATGTTGATGGGCTTTAATTTAAGATTTAATAGGTTAAAATAATTAATTTGTTATTAGATTTGTTAATGAGGCTTTAATGTCTTACAGTTTTTTATTTTATTTTATTATTTTATTTATTTAAATATGCATACATATACCCCCTCATGGACGCCACTGTCTGTTATGTTTCAAGTAGTGAAGAAAGGATATAAAAATTTAACAAAAGACCTTAATCTTTTGTTTCTTGAATATCACAAATTATCAAGACAATACGGAATTTTTTTTATCGTTAACGAATATTATAAGTCCGGTCACCAAGGTAAATTCATTTGTGAAAGGCCATTCACGCCATGTGAGCACAGACAACGTTAATGACCTGGCCCGCCTACCGATTAAGGGGAAACCTACCATTCAAAGGTTAACTATGGTAAAACTTCTGACTCACCTGAAATATATTGCATCAAGTGAGACTCGAACTAATGATTTTTACATTGAAAAGTCATAAGATGTCTACTCTCAAACCAATTGATATGAAGCATACTGAGAGAGTTCTAATCTAGCTCTCTATTTTTCAAGGATTACTTTTCTGATCTCTTTTTCTTTTTCAATTCTGTTTGTCTTATAAAAATTGATGTGATTACAACATCTTTGATCCTTTGTCAATTAAAACCTACCCTCAAGTTTGTCGATAAACATATATGAGAAAAGTTTCATCTATTTTCTTATTTCAAGCTCAACTTCAAACACGATATTTTGAGTATCATTGTCTCGTTCCTTTTATCTTTAATTTGGACACATATATGAAGCTCTTATCACTGTTAAAAAAAACAAAATCAAGAAGAATGCAATTATATATATATATATGTGTGTGTGTGTAATATGATTAACGAGTTATTAGAGAAAAACAAATATACCACTTAATAGTTTCTCTATTTGTGAAATATCTGGAAGAAAATTATTTTTTAGGTACCAAGATATATATTGGGATTGAATGAATGTAACATCAGTCTCTTTTACTCATTTTTTAATGCATTTAAAGTGAGGTAGGTACGAGCCAAGAGAGAAATTAGACATGTATGATACATAGTTAATAGCCATGCCGATTTAATTCAATGCACATTCTTTCTGTATCCTTCAAGGTTTAAATACTATCAATATTAAGTATTTCTCCGTTTAGCATAGTGGCATATGTAATTGTTGCCACTAAAGTGATGGGATTTAATTTTTACAAATGTAATAACAGATGGTATATAGAAGTAATATTAAGTAAGCGTTTGGTACGTAGGGATAAGTGGCGGATTGTAATGAATCATTGAGGGTGAATAAATGTTTGGTTGGTGAATGTAATGAAATAAACCATTACATAGTTGATTTCATTCCCTTAAATTCATTCCATCCACTCCCATTCTTTTTTTTTTCATTCCCTCCCTTCTTTTATCATTGGTCACTAACACCACCCACTCACCCACCACAACAACCACCACCGAGCACCAAGATCGTTCGTCACCGGCAACCACCGCCGCCGTCGGAAACCACCGCTGCCACCATCGAAGACCACCACCGCCGCTGGAAACCACCGCCGGCCACCACTGTCGCCGGAAACCAACGTCTTCGGCCACCACCGCCGCCGGAAACCACCGCCGATCACCACCACCGGAAACCACCCTCGGGCCACCACCGCCACCGGAAACCACCACCAGTTACCACCACCACCGCCCGCCATCACCACCATAACTTGATTCATTTTTTCATACCTAACAAATAACATAAAGTAATAATTCATTTAATCCGGAAGGGTAAGCAAACAGAAAAATAGAATGTAATGATTCATTTCATTATTTAATCCATTCAAAACGTGCTTGAAATGTTCTTGGTCGGCTTATGGAGGCTTTTTGGTCCTCCCAAATATATATTAGAGTTGTAACATAACAAAACGTTAAAATTAAGGTTCGTTCAAGAAACATCAAATGTTACACAAAATAGTTGCATTTACGGGTGATAAATGCATGATGTGTGATAATATTTGGGCGATAATGAGTCATAAAACATGTCAAGAAATGCAACTAATTAACATTCTTCTTAAGTTTAAAAAAAATTATACTAATCATCTTTTATGTTTATTAATTTTTACGCGTTTCATCCTTTTTACTAACTTTTGTTATATTTTTAGTTAGATCATTGAAACATGACTATTGTACTCTTAAATTTAAAAAAACTGTCATTGTGTTTTTTCTCTCTTTTGTTTTGTTTTGCTATGCCTTACGATTTCTTTCCTTTTCTTTTATTATTTTTAGGAGAGAATTCAAATAAAAAGGATTTAAGATTTAAAAAGTGTAATAAGTAATTAACTATTAATTTTATTAAATTGTTGAGATTAGATTGTAAGAAGAAAGTTTGTTAAAAAAGTATTATAAGCATAGCCACTTTTGTTGATTATCTTAAGCTTCATTTTAAAATGTTTATAACTTTTATATATAACATTACTTTTTTATAGTAATTACACTATAAAAACAAACATTTGTATCTTTAAAACGAGTACAATATCATTATATAAAAAAGTAATAAACCTTTTTACGTTAATTCATATGAATTCTGCTTGTTATTATATCTTTAGTGCACTTTATTATGTATATTTGTTAGTTATTGTCTTTTCCTAATGCGATAATTCAAAAATAATTTAATGATTAAATAACATTGTTGTGTATTTCTAGTATGTATAACATAATGATAAACTAACAACTAATTAATCTAATATACTAAAGACACAATGATATAAAATAAAACACATAATGATAAAATATCTCACTGTGTTTTTTGATTGTCATTGTGTTATCTTGAAAATTACGAGTTTTGAAAAACAAATTAGGGAATTATCATGATTGTGTACTTCTAATTGTATAGTTAATGATAGATAACAACAAGAATATATAATCTATAAAAACATAACAAAAATAACATATTATATTATCTTGAACACTATAAGCTTTATAAATTAATACATTAGTAAAATAACATTATTGTGTACTTTTAATTGTACAACACAATAATAGATAACAACAAATTTATATAATCTATAAAACACAATGACAAAAATATCATATTATGATATCTTGAATACTATAAGTTTTGAAAAATATATTGGTGAAATAACATCATTATGTACTCTTAATCTTTAAGAAAAAAAATAGATAACAAGTTTATATAATCTATAAAAAACAATGATAAAATAACATAAAAATGATCTAAATCGTAAAATAGAATGATGCGTATAATAAATGATGAAATGTATTTGACATAATTAACTAATATTTGAAACAATAAACGTATTATACACAATAAGCTGACGTATTTGACATAATAACCAAAATGTTCTCTCTTTTAAGTCAATAGAAAAACTCTTGTTAAGGCCACAATAATTATTAGACTTTATAGATTTAATACCTCTTTTACTATAAACCTACCTTATTTTTTATTACATTTTATTTCATAACTTATCTGTATATTACATAATTTTCTATTTAGATTCATCTTTTATGTTCATTATTATTTGCTCTTACTTATTTGTAGAGGTCCACCAGGTTTGTTTTTTGGTGTCTAACCTCCATTGTTATCTGAAATCTACATTCAACAAGTCAATTGATTTAGATCCAGAGATAGAGATTGACATGTTTCAGGGTGTATAAGTTTTAGATTAATAGACCTGATGGTAAATTTCAACTTTTTTCTTAATGCTTGGTCACATATGTAGTTTACATCATAAAAAAACTAACGGGGCTAACTCTCAGTTAGTAAGTGAATATTGGAGGAAAATAAGTTTAAATCATGGGTGACTGTAAACATTTCTTGAGTTGGAATTAATCTCGATCAATAAATAAAAATTGAAATAATTAAAATCCAATAACCCTAAATAAAAACATAAAACTTAAAAAACATGTTTGGCTGATAGGAATTTTTACAGCTTCAAACATTTTCTTACGAGTTTTTAAATAATATGAGCTTATATATGTATGTGTATGTTTTTTAATTTAGAGAAAATTGGCAACTGTATGCTTTATTTATTATTGAATTAAATGTGGTTTTCATTTATGAGGTTTTACAGAAATTCCATTTGAGTCCAAAAATTTAAATTTTGTCATTTGCATTCAAATGTTTCACAAAAATTGCCATTGAATCCATTTAACTAATTCTAATTAACACAATTAATGTTTTCATTAAGTTTCCTATATTAGGGATATTTTATCAAAATATTTACAAAATAAAAAAAAATCAACTCTACAAGGGGATTTTATATGTTTAATCTCATTTAATAATCACCATTGAGATTTAAATCCACCTATTTGATAAAATAAAATATAATGATAACCATCTAAAAGTGATCTATTTCTAATTTTATAAAATATAAACCACAAAACTATATATATATAAATATACCAACTCACACATTTAAACGAAACTTAAGAAGTTGCAATTACCAAAACAGAATGAATGCATAAAGTTTTTGATGTTGGATGGTTTTTTTATTTTGTAATCGTTTTGACTAAAAACCAACCTAGTGAAAAGTTTTTTGCGTTTAGTCTCTTTTGGTAACTACAGTTATGATTTGACGTCATGGTAGTCATTTGTTGTTTTGTCTTGTTAATGTGTTTTGGTTTAACAATCATGTTAATTTTGCCTATCTTGTTAAGTAATGAATTTTTTTGGTTTAAAGTTTAATTATGATTACGATGATTGATATTTTATGATTATTATTAATGGACTGTTAATGTCATATTGTTTATTGTTTTCTTATACCTTTATAATGATTTGTCTAATTTTATGATTATGATTTAAATGATTTGTGTCATATGACTTTTTTGTTTATTTATATATTTTTTATGGTGTATATTTATAAAGTTTGCGAGTAGTCACTTTATTTGGTTATCATTATATATTATTCTATCTAATAAGTGGATTCAAATCGCAATCATGATTACCAAACAAGATTGAATGTATAAAACCCCTCACATATAGTTGTTTTTTTATTTTTTTAATTATTTTGACAAAAACACCAATAATGTATGAAACTTAACGGAAAAAGTTGATGGTGTTAATTAGGAGTAGTTAAATAGATTCAAATGATAATTTTTGTGAAACATTTGGATGCGAATGACAATTTTAAACTTTGAACTCAAATGACAATTTCAATGAAATCTAAAAAATGAAAAACCCATTTGACTTTATATTATTTTTAATTTTAGTCTTTACGAATTAGAATAATAAAAAATTTTATGAATGTTTTACGACCAATATTACGAAATAACAACGGTGTTTATTTTATGACCAGTTGAAACTTCAGCTGTAAATCGGTCGTTAAATTTACGGGCTTTTTATGTCCTAAAGTTCTCTCACAAATACAGTTATTGATGGGGTGCTCATCAGTTAACTTGTAAAGATATTATAATATTCACGTGATTAAAAAGTAAGATTCTAGAGACACTAAGGATCCACATCCTCCTAATCATGTCCTTTTGAGCTTTGGGTTATGACAAAACTTTCCCTTCAATTAGTTAAAATTAAATAATAATCAAGATCTTTGAAAAAGATATTTTTTTCATGTTCATTTATTATTTTTATTTTTGGTTTTGTTTTTGAGATCGATGTGCAAGTGCATGTGATCTCATTGATGTTGGTATGATATGAGTTGCATACGAACAAGTGGGCGTCTTCAAAAGCATAGCTAATGACTGTAGTGATAAAGATGGATAGCTGGCTACTAATAAAAGATCTAATTAAGTGTTTTCTTAATAATTTGAAAGACAAAACTTCGATGGCTTTTAACTTTGTCCACAACTGAATAATTTTTAAGATTTATATGCCTTTAAATTAACTAGGGCCCGACGTGGCTTGTTTTTTCTATTTCAATTTCTATGTTGATACATTATATATAATCACTTCTCCTGGTAAAAATGATTAAGATAATAAACTGAACTTATTTCCTGTTTTTTCTTATAAAAGTTGATCAATAGTTTTCTAAATATGAAAAACCAACAAACTTTCTTGTTATTTCTCACAAAAGTTTCATAGTAATTTTAATAGTAATTTTGAACTTTATGTATCTTCACATATTAAATATATTTAAATGAATTTATGAAAAGATTAAAAAAAGACTTGAATTTGATTGTTTTGCTTACTTGTACTTTTTTTCTTTAAAAGTTATAATTTTTTATCCAAAAAGCTAAAGAACTAAAAGACGAGATGATAACAACATTTAAGAAACAAACTCTCACTTGAACCGCTTTCCTCTCTCTCTTTCTTTTCTTTTTTTTTTTCATTTTATTCATTCTTTTTAAAAAAAAATAAATCCTCAAATTGAGTCCCATGAATGCCCAGCAAAAGAGGTTGCCACCAAGCATAATTAAATGCATAACAGAAGTCCTCTAACGCAATAACGATCAAGAAATGCTAGATATAAAGGGTGCTACGTTGATACTTACTTCTGAGCGAGATTAAATTATTTACCTTTGTTATATATAAAGTTATATATAAAACAGAAGTAATAACATATATTACTTATGTTTGTATATAAAGAGTGAGTGACTTGACTCGGTTATTTATAAACGTAAAATACAAAATGCAAATATAGAAATTTAAAAATTTTGTAAGTGTAAGTATTTTTACGTGGTAAAATAGTAAATAGTTGTTTAGAATTATAAGATAGTTATAAGTTACTCACAAAAAGATGCACGTAAGCGACACATAGCAATGTATCGATTTCAAGTTATTTGAACTTTTTTTCGCAATTTTGTTTAGATTTAGTACGTGAATGGACTCTAATGTTTAAAACTTAATTGATGTACTTTTATGTGAAAATATAAATTATGTTAGTTTTTACGTGTAAAGATTTATTTAGACTTTTATAAATTAAGAAAAACAGAAAAACTTTTTTTATTATATTTTCCTAAAAAAAGGCACGAGACTTTATTGCTTTCATGAGAGTATGGAATAACTACAAACCTTATGATCCATCATTTATGTAATGCATCTAAACAGAATAAAACGTCAAAAGCCTAGTCCTACTAAAAGAAACCGTAGAAAATTTTGCCTCATGAATTATTAGCAACAAAGAAATCAAAGTCCGATGAATCAACATCATTACAAAACAGAGGGTATTTAGCTAAGGATGTAATCATTTGAAATTCCTTGATGGAAGTAGGGCAGTGAATTTATCAAGATTTAGCAATGGATTATACTAAAAGATGGCCGCCGACGAAGAGTATCACTAGCATATTATTGAGGTAGATGTAGGAGCTGAGGCAATATTTGTCCAGACAGATTACACATGCCCTAAAAATGACGTAGTATCAACGCCATTATAGCAACCATTTACCAAAGGATTACCAATGACTACTTTGGTCATTTACTGATCTACGACAATAATTTTGATTTTTGTTAAACATAACTGTGACACCCTACACATATCCCACATCGGCCGTGGACAAGAGAGATTCCTGATTCATAAGGAATATCCTGTCTTTAACATCAACAACGCGTTTTGGGCGTATTGGCTGTGGATGAGAAAAGAACTTCACAGTTAAGCGTGCTCAGGTGGGAGCAATCCAGGGATGTGTGACCTCCCTGGAAAGTTTTCACCCGGGCAACCAAAAGCAAATTCGTGAGCTCCTCGTGGGTAAAACGGACAATATTGTTGGTGTAAGGGGCCGGGTGTGACAATAACATTAAATAATATTAGAATTTCATGGAAAAAATCACAAAATTTAGAATATTTATGTAAAACAAATAAATAACAATGACAAACTATCTATATCTAGCTAGAAGGGTAGAGGCTACTTTTTCTTAATACTTATGTTAGGCTTGGTTTTAGATAATGTTTTCAGAACCGGATCGGACGTCGAACCGGACGCCTTACTGGTTTGGTGGTCGGACCGGTCGGACCGGTTGGACCGGATTTAACTATATTTTAATTATATTTATGTATGTAATTAAATATATGTTGGAAATAAGGGTGTAAAGGGAGTCTCTCTAAGACTCTAACACCTTTGTCCCACATTGGTGTGACAAATGAAACATTATGTGTTTATATGTGATAACAAGGTGAAAGGTATTGAATGTCTTTATGATACCTTTTACACCATGACCTACCCGCGCGCAGCCGGGGGGGGGGGTGCAAAAACGGGTTTCTGGCTGGAAAATTTGGGTCGCCCACGCACGACATGCGGACACGAATGTCGTTCGAAATAAACCGGGTCCGCGTGAAGCCGGTTTTTTGCTTTTTTGCTCATAATTTATCCCATTAATACTAAAAAATAAAAAATGAAACCCGGTCGAAACCGGTCCGGTTTTCCCGGCCCGACCGCCGCCTCGGGAAGAACCGGCCGGTTCAACCTTGCCGAATCCCGGTCGGACCGGCCGGTCCGATCCGGTCTTAACAACACTGGTTTTAGCATACGCTTTGTAAGGTACTAATCGGTCAAAAAATTACAGTTTAATAAAAGAGAACTAGAGAAGTAGATTAACTTATTTATAGAAAGGTTTATAACATGAAGACCGTAAATCAATATTTCCATGCTACAAAGAATAATAACTTTATAAGCATAATATCAACAAATCAATCTAATTATCATAACATGTGCACAAGATCATGTGGAGCCCACAATAATATCACAATTAATCTAATTACATCACAACACATGCATATAAAATTTTGAAAACTTAGCGTCATTTTACTCGACTTTAAATAAACGTACTACTCTACACCGGCAGGGCTAACTCAATATTTCAGGAGATATAAAGCGAAACAAAATTTTAAAGCACTCACCTATATGTTATTTCTAAAGATATTTGCCTCAAACCAGCGACATAAACAAATTTGTTTATAGTGTGGAAGAAAACAACTTAAGGCAGAAAACAACTTAATTAACTTAAACATCATCAACTAAAAAAAGAAGCATATTAAATGATAAACAAGTAACAGTTGATTAAAGTAAAGAGAAAAATCAATTGCAAATGTAAATTACAATCAAAACTGACAACAATAGATTTACATAAGCAAAAGAACAATGATAGATTAAAGCAATTGGGAATGAATCAAGATCAGACAATAATAGTAGATCAGATGATTAATTGCAAAAAAAAAAAATTTAAAATTGATGAACTCAAAATAACCGTCAATATTGAACACTCAATGAACTTTTGGTGAACAAGTTTTGTAAGTTGACCTTGATAAACCAAGTTTTGTAAGTTGACCTCGATAAACCTGTAATAATTTTGTTATCTTCTTCTCATTTATCTCTCAAAACGTATGTTTTTATTTTGAAATTTAGGGGCCCTTAAATCTTGGGAGTACTATAGAGACGCTCCTGTACACCGGTTTTGCAGCACAAACACAAGTTTAAATATATTAAAGATACGTAAATGTGCTACATACATGGTCAATATTGTTTGAGCCTTAATGTATAACAAATACGTTAGATGCTAGAAAAATGATGTGTCTTTAAGATCTTCTTCTTCGTCATTGCTAGCATCCTCATCGTAATTAGTTCCTACTTTGATGACCTCGCATGCGACAAGACAAACAGGTTTGATATCCTCATTCGCTGCTGCAGATCTTGAATGGTTCGCCCTATTTTTGATCAGAAAAGAATAATTCTTCGTTTAAATTATCATCATCTTCGATGACTTCATTAACACAATATGCTAATTCATATATCTCATCGATGAATTCAACTTGATATCCAGTCACCAATGTTTTAAATCTTATCCTATCAAAGGATAGACTGTATAATACATTTGTGTAGTTGTATGTAGAACGAATAGTTTGATGGGTGCTAGCCTTAATTTGAATTTGATATTGACCAAACCATATTTTAGGTCGATCAAACCACATTGATTGACAATATAAAATTTCACCAATAAGACCTCTTAGAGCAATCAATAACAGTCAAACTCTTACCACTACAAGAATTATTTTCAATAGAGGCGACACTATTAGTGGTGATATTATTAGCAGCGACACGTTACTGCTATTTATCAATGATCCGTTCCCGACTTTTTGAGTTAGTTCTGGTCGTTGACACTATTAGCAGCGACACGTCGCCGCTATTGATCATCAATCCATTCCCGACGTTTTGAGTTAGTTCTGGCTGTTGATCAATCTTCAGATCTAGCAGCGGGGGTAATGTCGTACAATACCAATAGCGGCGACACTATTAACGGCGACTTGTCGCTGCTATTGGTTGTTACTTTACCGGGGCTTTTATATCTTCCCCAATCATTCGCGCCCTAATCCACTATCCTCATCGCCACCGGCGCTCTCTATCGCGACCAGCTCGGCTCCCCACCTCCTCACCACCCTCCCGCACCGCCGCACCATCCTCCCCATCCTCCCCAAAGCCGTACTAGCTTTCCCCACCCTCCTCACCGCCGCACCACCCTTCACACCTGCGCACCACCCTCGTTTGTAAGATTCTAATCACCATCATTATACCTTATTAGTTGTAATTATTAATGTTTTTATTATGATTCTTCCCGATCTAAGTGTATGATGTTTCACTAGCTTGACCCGTCACCATAGAGTTACCGCCACCAACCGTCACTACCGCTGCTGCATCTTCTTGTTTGCTGCTATTGAGTTTTTTTTTTAATTTTTTCTTTTTGTTTAATTATGTATTATGCTAGACTATTTAGAATTTATGCTAGTTTGCATTTTTTAAATTAGTTGTATTATTAGGTGTTTGTTATATGAATCATTTAATATGTGATAATATGCTAGTAATTGCATGAATTGTATGAATTATCCGGCGACACGTCGCCGCTAAAAATATTAGCGGCGGCTTGGGCATGTAATAGTGGCGATTTTTGTCGCCAATAATAGTCGAAAATTTTGTAGTGTACTCATCATTGCAAATAGCCCCATCTCACATATTATGTGGCCCGTGAAAAAAATATGTTTAAGTATGGACATCAAAGCCTTTAAAAGAATATATGTTATGGGACTGAGTTTGCATGCTAGGGCTTTCAATGGATGAATTGAGTCAACTAACGGGTGATTGGACTTTCAATAAAGAAAAAGACAATACATTAAGAGATACATATGAATTAGGACATGTATTTTCAAATTAAATAAGCATACGTGTTCTTCAGCCATACTATGAACATTTTATCTTTGGGCATGTCCACATGAGTGAGTAATATGTTGATTTATTTGACAAGTTGCTTTACAAACAGACAAGAAAATGTTACACCTCTATACCGTTCAAGAACACATACTTATGGATCTTGAGCTTGAGTACACGTGCAACAAATTGTTCCACCCTTTCTTTGTTTCTAAATGTTCTCTTTAATAATCCAAGCTTCCTAGTAATCATGTTTGAAATAAGTGTTGGTGATTAGAAGAGTGTTTAATATGAATCAACTGCTTTTTAAGAAATTAATATTGGATACAAAATTAACTTTTAGAATTATCCAAGCAATTTTTTCTTCATTTTTTTCTATTTTTGTGTAGTCATTTAGTTGCATTTTTCTTTTTACGTTAAACTTCTTCTACGAGAGTTCTCACCGTTCTTAAGATCTTAAAGCCTTTTATCATTATAAACAATTTGTTGAGAACTTATTTTCCAACAACACAAATACTTCCATTGCAGATGTACTCAAGCAGCCAACTCATGGCCGATGCTCAAATTCTTTTTAAATCATGTATATCGTATCGAACTTTTTGTCTATGCACACCTAAACAAAATGGGGTGGCTAAGCGGGTAACCACCACCTCGTAGAGATTATATGAGGCTTAATTTATAATGTGACCGGCCATCATTTTAAGTTTACAATAATGCTTTTGCTGACGATTATTTTTATCCTTAATCGTTTACCAAATTTGACTCTTGAGATTACGAGCTTCTTTTTTATTTTGACATGATTACATGCACACTTAATTAGGTTCCATAGTTATATATTCCTTATTGGGGATATCCAATCAAATAAACTCTCATAGGCGACTGCCTTGAGCATTTTTTTCATGTTATTTACTTCCCTCTTAATTTTGGATTTACTCATTGTATTTGTGATACTTCATTGTTTGTTTAATGTGGTGATATGGTTACTTATTATGTCCTTGTATACATTGATGATATTTCTATCATTAGGAAACTTTTGGCTTTGTCTTTGAGGTGATTCTATATCTGCATTCTTAATTCCCTCTTGAGTATTTGGGCAAATTGAATTATTTTCTTATGATAAGGGACATATTCTATATGAAAGTTTACACTTGTCTTAATACTTTTCTTTGTCAGAGCTTCTAAAACACACGTCTTGATTAACTCGGTGCAAAAGTCTTTTTTGATTTCTTCAGGCGTTGGATCTCTCTAAGTTTTAGGGTTTTTATGGAAGATCCTTATTCTGAGTTATGTAAGTGTACTATTACTCATGGACAAACTATTTATCATGCCGACATTGATTTTCATTAGGCAGGTTGTTATGATGATAATGGACGACTACTAGGTACCAATGACGGGACCAAGAATATTTTCTTATGGTGTTAATATTTTTCTATTCTTGAATTCTTATGACCCAGGCGTCACTATTTTTATATCGGTCAAGGGTTGGGTCGGGTCGGGTTGGTTAAAAGTCACAAAATAAAAGGACGTTGTCATTAGATAAAGAAACACAACAAAAATACAATTTCATTATAATATAGGAAATCTTTTATAGTTGTTCGTAATGACTTTTTATGTTTTGAGATCGATCCATCACATTTTAAATAGTAACTTTCAATATAGCAAATGCAAACATTCTTTATATACTTATTATCCATCTGGTTACACAAATCTATCTTTAATTGTAAGTTATGCTTTATCTATATTGTTTAAATTAACAACCGGGTAATAGATAATGAGAATTGACTAGAATTTAGGGTTTATAATTTTAGTATTTTTACACTCTACACAACTAACACAATAATATATATTAAAATATTTTATATAGCTTATTAATTAATTTTTTAACTTACAGAAAGATTGATTTAAATTCTTGTAAAACCAATGGACAATAGAGGTCTTAATTGCTTTATTTTTTTTTTCAAAAAACAACAGCATTAATTGTATAAAAAATAGAAAAAGACAAAAGATTGGTGTCATTCAAAATTTATGCACGTTTTACTTGAAACCGAAAAACATGGTGTTAATTGATCCTATCCTTTCCAAGGTGATTCCGCCCCTCCTAGTTACTGTGTTTCTTTGCTTCGATCTACCTTATAAGCTGGAGTTCCAATAAAAAACACACTGTTGACGTTCTAGTAAGAAGGCCGAGTATCAAGCTCTTCTCATAATATTACTAAGATTCGCTGGATTACATCAATCGCATTTAGCTACAAATATCTTCGAGTTGTGCGTCTACTCTTTCAGCGACAACATTGATGCTACATCTCTCTCTTATATGTTTTTATGTAGTCATTTAGTTACCCTTTTTGTTATTCTTATGAGTTTCCTCTTTTGGTTTACCACAAAGAACTAAAAACATATAATTGTCTCTCTGTAAAGCAAAAAATAAAATAAAAACATCTGACAACTATCTACATATAGATCAAGAACTTCGAGCAACAAACGACACAATCGAAAAGACACAATCCAGAAGTTTTATTTTTGTTACATAACGTAGACAACTTGCATGAATCCCCTTAAAGGATATACATTTGTTTGCCTATATTATTTTCTTCTAAGGATTATCTGCACCTTCCCATAGCGAAAGCAACATGTCATCTTCTTCATTACACATATTAAACCCTGTAAAATCAAACTCCATATCCCATTCAATCTCATCATAACATACCTCCATTGTTTTTGAGGAATTTAAGCTCAAGCTTTCATCTTCTTTCTCATTAACATTCTTTTCATTTTTCTTAATATTTTCATCATCAATTTCCGCTAACCATTGTTCTATCTGATCTTCATCATGGATGCTCGAGACCCCACTTGAATCCTGCAAAAGATAGTCGATATTGAACGGTTCATCATCTTGAAACACTAACAGATTCGACTCCAACTCGTCGCTAATAACATTATCATGAACAACTTGACTTTCTTTCATATGTTTAGTGACAAAACTCGAATAATCCCCCACGTTCTCATCGACTTGTTCGTGCATAACCGCTGACGGGCTTGATTTTTTGGTGTTTGTTAAAGATGGTGGCTTGTTATTTTTCGGAAACCTGTTCTGGTTATACTTTTTCGCAACACTGCGGCTTACACGGCCAACTCGTCGTTTCTTTTGATTAACCAATGTTGCTATATCTATTGATGTTTTTTCTTTGTTTTTACTCGTCATGAAACGATAACTCTGGCGACTTAGACGAGAGTTCCAGTGGTTTTTAATCTCATTATCTGTTCGACCGGGTAGATGACTGGCTATCATTGACCACCTGCACAAGAAATTCAAGGAACCCTTTTAGTACACATACATAGAGGGTCGCTCATTCTAGAATCAAGAATATGCTGAAAAAAGAATACTCGCCACTTGTGCATAGTGCATTAAATATAATGCATAACTTACTTTCGTAACCATATATCTCACTTTCTCTCTTTCATTATTTTCACTGAACCATGTATAAGTGCATTGTGTTCACCTCACGGTTTGTAATATATTGCTGGTTCTAAGAAAATTTGTCCAAATATATACATACACACATAAACAAGTTATTATTTGATTGCTTCTTTTATTTCTATTATTATTGTTAAATTTAATGTGTCTAATAAAAATCGACAAGATTATAATTTGTATTGTTTTATTGTGAACGAAGAGCAATGATGATGATAACTTTATAAAGCTAAATGCAGAAATGGATCCCTCTCAAAAGGAAAAAAAATGTTAGTGGAGAAATTGATTAGTCACAAGCAACATGTTGCTGCACCATATTCACTGATTTCCTGGAATTTTACTTAAAACTCCTTTTTTAGTTTCCAAAATATTTTTTTTAGTTAAAGTACAAATCCTAGCGAATTATTTGTAAATATAGTTGGTATATATAAATTTGGTCCCACTTCTTACACTAGTACTCTATGACTAGTTTATGTATTTGAAAAATATATATATTTATTTACATAATGTACATTAATAAACTATAAGTACTTGTTTATATAACAAAAAATAAAATCAAGTGTTAATAAATAAATATAGTATATTTGACTAATAAAAAATAAAACCTTTTAAATGATATAACAATTCAATAAATTATAACAATTTTTATATTATAATAAAATTGAATAATATTCTATAATGTAATATCTTAACCATTATTATATATATTAAAAAGTAATTTAATTGCTACAATACATTTTTTGTGGGTTTAGTTTTTTGCCACAAAAATTTCTTTTTATGTTTTTGGCATTTGACTTTTTGTGAAGTGTCGTTTTTGGTCCCCTTATTTTTTTATAAATAATATTGAATAACACATCATTTTATATAAATATATAAATCCAATAATTTTTAGACTATTTGGTTACATTATTTTAAGTGATATTATCGTGACCAATCAAATCAATTTAAAGTGAAAAACATCGTTGAGTGCGTTGGTATTATGTGAACTGGGATCGATATTCGTTTTATGCTTTTCGATTTGGTATTTGGTTTTATGATTTTCAACGAGCTGAGAAAATAATGACCAAATCACGCTGCGTAGCTCAGAGAAAAATTATCAAACACCTGCGGCGTGGTGTGAGAAGAATCCTAGTTTTAATTAATAACATTACCTTTTTTGATGTCAATTATATAAAAATTGTTGTTACCCTTTTAACATAATATGATAAATATAGTAAACTATGGTATAAATAATATAAAATTTTTATTATTGATATGATAAATTTTATAGACATGTATCTTCTTATTATAATAAAATGGTAACTAAAGATGTCACATGGCATAAAATGGTAACTAGAAATGCCAAATGGCAACACCACATACACTCTTAAAAAAATTTCCGCCTTCTCTCTCATATTAAATAACTCAGGGGCTGTTTGGCAACATCTGAATGATTAAGTGCTGAACCAATAAGAGGTCTGAATCATTAAGTGCTGAATCATTAAGAGGTCTGAACCATTAAGAGCTAGTATATAATTTAACTATTCAAAGACAAATGTCTGATCAATTCAGATAATATGTCTTAACCATTCAGCATTAGACATCTTAACCATTCAGCATCAATATAATGCTTAACCATTCAGAGGTAAATCTCTTAATCATTCAGACATGTGCTCGCGAAACAAACAGTCTGAATCATTAAGTGCTGAACCATTCTGACATCTGAACCATTAAGAGGCTGATTAAGAGGCTGTCAAACAGCCCCTCAATTAATTACTAATTATATTATTTAGTTTTATTTTTTGATTATAAGCTATTTTTAAAAAGATTAAGAAATAGATCTTTTATTAATGTTTATTTCTAGAGAAACAAATTTTTATAAAAAGAAAATTTTATAGAACGTACATCATACTTTTTTTAAAACATGAAATATTTTAAAAATGACATTTTTTTAAATATTTTTTGTTTTGAAACGAAATGTTTGATTTATTTTTTAGAAAAAAACAAAGAAAGTATCAAAATAAATTTTTAAAAAATTGATATTATTATTTTATTACTTATACTACTTACTCATACATAATTTAACTCACATATTATTTAATAATTAATAAAATTTTATTTTATTTAATATTTTATTTATTTAACCCGTGTAATACACGGGTTCACTAAATCTAGTATAGTTATATATAGATATTGAACTGAAAAGAATTACTGAATTTATTTCTTTATAATTAATGATCAGGGTCCACATGCATATTCTCTGCATATTCTTGATAATAGAGCCAGTTAAAACACAACCAAACAAATAGTTTTTGTAAAGGTTGCCAGCTAGGTTTCAAGTACATTTTTCTTTAACTTCAATTGAGTTGAATTTTCATTTTACATAATTGTCCACCCTCAACCTATTATAGAAGAATACAATTTTAATCATCTAGACTAGATACCACTACTCTAAAATCCCTTATAGGTTTAGAAGATGTTAGTGTGGATCTCAAACTCTAATTATGCTAAACAAAAGATTTTGTCATCATTATTTAACAGAACCATCTAGTTAAAGTTTTATTTGTTCTTAATAAAAAGTTTTTTAAATTCTTTTTAAAGAAAGAAACGGAGTGGCCCTAATGTTGTTCCGTAATTTAAATAATTATTATTGACTTTTGAGAGAGGTGGGTACCACTCAACATGTACCTCACTCAATTACTTTCACGTGGGTTCTGCATGGCTCTTTAAGGTGAGACTTCACAGTCTCAGTGACCAAGTTATGTATTGACGGTCTAAAAGTTGCACATCTAAAACCTTAGTCATTCATGTCATGTTTCTTTCTTATAAACAGACCATGGTATCATATATATTTATACACACATATTATACTACTCTACTAAAGAAAAGTATCTTAAGAAAGACACTTTCTATAATTCTAGACGACTAAAAATTGCATTTTTCTGCTCAAAGTACTTTCACCCTTTTAGACAATTAGTAATGTAAAATAATAATTTATCCACACTTTATAACTACCATCGTTTAAAATTTTGTTTATTTAAAGAAACAAATTAATGTTTTCTAATTCATTTCTCATGTGCAAATGAAGATATACCAATATATATTATACGTTTTGAAACTGTTTTATATATAATAAGTTATTTCAGTAACTAAAAATATATAAAGGTTTATATTTAGAATTTTTATTATCTAACCCGTAGAATATACGTGTTTTTAAGGCTAGTACATATACAAACAGGCAAAAGGGGTGATGTGAAAGCAAGCGGTGAGTGGTAAATGCGTCTGACGAAAATGTTGATACATTGTTCATGTGTATGAGGTAAACACACTGAAATTAATTAAACACATCGTTAAGAAAAACGAAAACACATCTGGATAATCGTATAATAACTTTGTTTTTCTCTTTTCAAGATAAAGTGTCTAAAAGTTATTTAGTGCTAAAATTATATATCATAAAACTAGATAAAAAAGTCACATTATTCCCCATTCATCATATACAGTGTTTGTATTTTGTCCATATTCCCTCTTATACACAGAATTTTCATCTTGATGCTAAAAATATATGCACACAATGACACAAATATGTATAACAACAACCGACTCTTAACATAAAAGGAAAGCACACCTGGAGAATAAATGGAGTTGTTAACAAACCTGTTTCCTAAGGCTTTATGTAACATGACAATCATTTCATCCTCTTCATCCGTAATATTACCTCTTTTCAAGTCATCTCTCAAGTAGTTTATCCATCGCAGTCTGCAACTCTTTCCGCACCTCAATAACCCTTTTACCATGTTTACAAAAACCAGACGATATCATATATGAAACTAATGTGATCAAATTATGAATTAATATGTAAACATACCGGCATTTTTCGGTAAAGATTTCCAAGAACCTTCACCGTTGGATTGAATATACTTAACCAATGCTTCATCTTCTTCAGCCGTCCATCTCCCCCTCCTCAAACCTACCTTTTCACAACAAGGTGATCTTCCCATTTTCACTATGTAGAGGAGAGAGAGAGAAAGAGAGAGAGTGTGTGTGTGTGTGTGAGTGAGTGTGAAGAATTTAGTTGCTACAATGAGGTATATAAATGTGCAGAAAAGAAAGAAAATGGTCTTCTAATCTTGGGGGTAGGTACACAATATTGTTACATGTTACTACCCTCCATATTTATTGCTAAAGTATAAAATAAGAATAGTACCAAAGTCCTTGTGCTTGTGATCAGGACATGCCAAATTGCTTTAGAAAGGTTTTCCTCTCTAAGTGTTAATGAACATTATTAGAAGCAGGGCCGGCCCGGAGAGGGAGTAGGGTAGGCGACCGCCCAGGGCCCGATACCCTCAGAGGCCCGGAATTTATAAAAAAGCTATACTATATGTGTATTAAATAAAAGTTCCTATATATTTTGTTAAACACTTAAACTCATTAGAATTTTAATTATTTTAATCCTAACAAACTCTAGAGCCCATTAATATTATAATTATTTTAGCCCACTATCATTTTACCTATTACTAGATTTTTAAATCTATTTTTAAACTCAAACAAAATAACCTACGATTTGGGGTGGAAGATGTAAAATAACGATCGGCACGCAGGAGGTTAGAGCGATCGATTGATCGAACTATAGTCTACTCACACATGGTCAAAAATTTATATACGAGTAATTCACTTTATATAATAAGGGTCCGTTTTCCTCAACTCGCCCAGGGCCCAAAATTTTTTAACGATTTTATGGGCCGGCCATGATTAGAAGGTAATTGAGTTAGGAGTTGTTTAATATTATGTTGGATCATTAAAAGGTCTTACTGAATAAGATGTAGGATTTGAATAATTCATCATGTTTTATAAAACTTACTTATTAACAGGCTTAATAAATATTAATAGATGATATTTAAACAAACCATATATATTCTATCTCTTACCGATTCAGAATTAGTATCTTAATGATTTAACAAACAGTTTCTTAGTCCTTATAAGTCTGCATGCTAGTATTATTGGCGATTACTCCTTAAAACTATAATATGAATTCTAATCCTTCTAAGTACAAAATTATGTAATATTTATAAGGAAAAAATCATTGTTTATAAAAAAAAGTAAAATAAAATAAAATACTACCTCCATCACTTTTACTTATTATGTTTCATTTTAAGTTATCAAACCAGTGATATTTTCTTATGTTCATACTAAACAAATTAGTAAAGTGCATTTAGCCTTTCGGGTAAAATAACTATACACATGTATCACGTTTTTTAGATGACGTGTACTAGTCAAGCACCATTCAAGGGGAAAAGAACCCTGGTATAGTAATACATCATCTTTCCCCTCTAGAAGGTTAAAAATAATTATGTACGTAAGTATAGCACAATTTATTTTCTTAATTTTCATTATACGAATTTGTGAGAGATTCTTGGTATTAGGTTTTCTATTTTGTCTTAAACAAGGGAACGAAACCGAAGCACTGTTGCGGAGGTATAAAGTTTGTAAGACTCGGTTTGGATAAATGATATATTATTAAAAATGACAACGACCCATTAAAACGCAATATGCATTGGCGATGTCCTTTTTAGTAAAGTTGTTCAGGACATTGAAATACACTTTGAGCACCATATGCTCAGGAATGTCTTCTTGCTATCCCTATAGTTGGGTTAGGCCAGCATATGTCGCCTGTGGAGTATCATACTATCCTTAAGTATCGTCTCATGATTTTCTTATTTCCGATTGATGAGATATGCCTTATTTCCGGTTCATGTACCCCACATAATTTGGTTATAGGGACGTTCTTTTTAACATATTCAGACGTGTCGAGATATTAGCTAACAAATAAGCACATGTGAATTTCTTAATCAACCCGTTGGAAGGAAGATCAACATTCAAACTAGCTGACATTTTGGTCTTTGGATGGATAGAAAGAGAACACACTTGTATGGATCTAATAGGAGTTTACCCTCTTGTGAGCTTGGAAAGTAGTGTTTCAACAGTGGGTTAGACTATGCAAAGTGACCAAGCACGAGAAAGCGTGGCTTGACAACCAACATGTGTTTATACAATTTGCATGTCATACTTTTGGTTTTTTTGCGTCTGAGGTTGTGAAGCTATTTAGTCGAGTTCAATAGATCATGCATAGCAATGTTACGACTCCAAAATCCATAAAATTAGTTTTTAAAAACCTTAGTTTTGCTATCTAAAAAGGGCTAGCGGCGGAATTTGTTGCTTGTTTGCTTTTCATTTCGTTATAGTAGGCTTATATCACAAATGGGTCAAGAATTTTCATTAAAAGAATACTATTCACCTTGCAAAAAAATTTACGCCAAGATGCTCATAAAAACATGTCTAAACGAAGACAAATAAATAAATAAATAAATAAATAAATAATCATAAAGAAACTAAAATCTTGAAACTCGCTTTGAATGAAAGTTACTGTGAGAAATTAAATAAAAATAAGCACATCCCAATCCTGTATAGGTGATTTTTTACAATATTATATTTTAAAAATTATAAAATAAAAATCTAAAAGAGTTAATTATAGGAAAAGTCCCTATGTTTAGGACTGTTTTTACTTTCGGTTCTAAGTTTCAAAAAACTACAAGGTCGGTTTAAAGGTTTGTCAAAACATAGCACAAAAGGTCCCTGATATGGATGAAAAGCTAACTTTTTTGTTAAAAATTTTAAAATGACCAAAATACCTTCTTTTACATTGATAATTAAAAAATAAAACACCCACATTTCATATTCAACCTTCTCTCACCACCACCACTAGTACATCAACCATAACCGCCACCATGTCTACCCGCAACCGAACACCAACATCATGTTTTCCTGTAACCACCTCATCACCTAACCATTATCAAGTACCACCACCAAACTGTTGCTTACAAAAACCAAAATCCACCATTGTCATCTTAAACATCCCTTTCTTATTATCGATCTTTGACAACACCACGACCACCATCATGCATTGCACCAGCTGCTGCCTACCACCAAAACTTCCACCACAAGTCCTATAAAATGGTTCTCTAGTCACATAAACTATGTAAAAAGAAAGGATAGTGTACGAGATGCTAAGGTTGGATGGTTTGATATTTTTGAGCAAACCCCCTGCGATTTTAATAGATGGGGATGATGATGTTGATGTCATCCTCGAATCAGAAAGGAGGATGAGGGAGAGGGATGGCGTCGGTGCAGCAATGGTGGTTCACCTGAAGATGGTCGGTGGTGTGTTGTGGTGCGAATATGCGATGATATGGTGTGATGGTGACGATGGGGAGATGGTGGTTTAGGGAGGGGTCACTACCTGTAAAGGTAAATTAGGAACTTTTCGTGTAATTAGCTCAATCTAAAAATATGCGAGTGTGCCATGTCACAACCTAGTTGGCAAAGGAAAAAACAAAAGTAATGTATAGGGTGTAAGGCTGCGTTTGGTTGGAAGGAATAGAATGGAATTGAGAAACTAGTATAATTTTCAAGTAAAATTATGTTTGAGTATGTAATGAAATGTAAAACCCAAGATAATGTTTCACCTTAAATTCCATTGGTTGTGGGATTTCAAATTCCCTCTCTAGGTGGAAGGATTCTGAAATCCCACAACCAAGAGAATTTGAGGTCAAACATTCCCTTGGGTTTTACATTCATTACCCACTCAAATATAATTTTACTTGAAAATTATACTAGTTTCTCTATTCCATTCCATTCCATTTCCTTATTTCCAACCAAACGCAGCGTAAATGATTAAGCTGAAATAAAACTAAGGTAGCGTTTGGTATCCAGAAATAAGAGATGGAATGGATGAACGACTGAGGGTAAATGAAATATAACATGTTTGGTTGGCAAATAGAATTGAATGGATCATTACATAAATAATCATATTCATTCTAATCATATCAAATCCATTCGATCCACCTTTATTTTTTTTGTCATTCCATTCCTTCTTTTATCCTTACTCACCACCACCACCACCACTACCCACTACCATCATTAACCACTACCAACACCACCATCGCTGCCAGGCACCGACCATCGCCAGCGCCGGCCGCCAGCCGCCGACCACTGTCCACCACCACCTCCGCCCCCTGACCAACGCCACCGCTGGGCTGCCTACCACCGTCCTCTCTCGGCCACCGCCCACCACCAATCACCACCGACGACCACCATCGCCACCAATCACCACCGGTCACCACCACCACCGACCACAACAACCACCACCGGTCATCATGCACCACCGCCACCGGTCATACCACCAATTACCATCGGTCACCACCAATTACCATCGGTCACTACCAACACCACAACCACCTCCATCAGCCGCCACCACCGCCGCTGTGAGCCACCACCACCACCGGGAACCACCACCACCAGTTATCACCACCATAACCATTTTTACATTTCATTCGTTCATATTATCTTATCTAACAAACAACACAAAGTAATAATTCATTTTTTAAGGAGTAAACAAATAGAAAATGAAATGTAATGATTCATTTCATTTTATCATCCATTTCATTCTTTTATATATTCTATTTATTCGTTTAGTCCATTACCCCGTATCAAACATACACTAAGAGTCATTTCGTAACTCAAACAAATTCATATAGAAATGACTTTGTAACTAGTGATTAAACACTTGTAAAGTTTGATTTATAAAGTTAAACAATGTTCACCAACATACAAAATTATATAATTTGTTGTTATGATTTATAGAAGTAATCTAAAAAAGTAAGAGCTTTAGGCTAAAAATCCTCCAAATTTTAAGTGTTATTGTAACCCAATTTCTAGGGTAAATATATATCTTTAATAAGACAACATTACATGTTTCTGTGGAGAAGAAAATAAAGGGTTTTATGTGATTGCTTGTTTTTTTCTTCTTTTTATTGAAAATGTGAACGTTGGGGGAGTTGGTTGTTAAAAGTTAAAAGAGATGTGGACACAAAAAAGTATTCGTATTTGGGTTGGGGCATTTTGCTTTACTGGTACTATCTAGCTAGACAGTATTGGGTGCTTTCTTTCAAATTAAGAGTTTAAATTTTACGATGCACATAATAATAATAGATGGATTAATTGTAGATAAATAGTCATTTGAAAATAAAAAGAATGTGTTAGGATTTACATTTTTTATACTAAAAAATATTATATGTGTGTAGCTAACTTAAAATATAGATCACAAATTTTATTCTTTTCAATATTTTAACAATTAAATTGGATTGAATTTCACTAATAAATATTATTAAGAACGAAATAAAAACATATGTTTAAAACTGAGTGGAAAACATATGTGAATCTATAGTGCTTATGTTATTGAAATTGTTAATGACAACTAAAGTACAAAATGTTAGTGACCAAATAGTCACTATGAATATATGTGTCATAGTTTTGAATTATTAAAATTTATTTTGTTTAATAAATGAGTTTTTTGTTTATAAATTATGACATATAATAATCAAATAAATTCGAATATATTATTTTAAAAACATTCACATCTCATTCCCCATATTATCATGACTGTGTTCTTTATATTATAAGTAATAATTGTGAGTAGATGTGAGTGGATGAGAAAATATGTTAGTGTTCATCTGTATATTTGGTAAAATATTTTCTCATCCCCATTAACATTTTAATATATTTTAAAAGTGATTGTAAGTGGAGGGGGTCGAAGGGGCTGCTGCGAGGGTGGCTCGAAAGGGGGTCGAAGGGGGGGGGGTCGAAGGGGCTGTTTCTTGGGCGCTCAAAGGTGGCTCGAAGGGGGCTCGAAGGGGCTGCTACTTGGGCGGTTGAAGGGGGGCCGAAGGGGGTGGGGGTCGAAGGGGCTACGAGGGTCGGTGGTGTAGAGTGGGGAGGTGGCGGTGGAAGACGACGGTGGCGGTCGGTCGAACGGGCTGCGGCGGCGGTCGGTCGAAGGGGCTGACGGGGGCGGTTGTTGTGGAGTGGGGGCGGTGGGTAGAGTGGGGAGGTGGTGTTAGGGTTCAAATGAAAGAAGAAAAGGGTTAGAAGAGGTTGTGAAGAGATCAGAAGACCTTGTTCCACATCTTTTCCGTGCAGACGTCAGGAAGACGTTTTTTAATGAAACGTCTTCGAGAAAACAAACACTCTGCGAAGTAAAAACCTCTTCCCGCGTCTGCGTGCGCGCAGATGAAGAGGTGGGGAAGAGGTTTTTTCAAAAAACAAACACCCCCTTAGACAACTATTTAGGTTACTATGACACCCTTCGCTCTATCTCTCTCTCTCTTTGTTTTTTTCTTTTTTTGAACGTCTAATTGCATCACTAACGGGCTACTGGAACTTGATCATCTTCTCTACATAAGTACGAAACATTGTAGCAGTATGTTGGCACCTCCCCGAAGAGAAGCTCGCACATCAGTTTGTCCACATTAATCCTAAATCCGAGATTACTCTCAGGAGGAAACCCATCATAG
The DNA here is from genome assembly GCA_025215565.1 of Flaveria ramosissima. Lineage (NCBI taxonomy): Eukaryota > Viridiplantae > Streptophyta > Magnoliopsida > Asterales > Asteraceae > Flaveria > Flaveria ramosissima. The sequence goes on from CM046044.1 coordinate 49,012,603, forward strand.
GTGTGAAAACTCACTGACCCACCCAATCATCCCAAGTGAAATTTGAACCCAAAACCTTTCCTATGTATTTTGTTTCATATGATAAAACTTATATTAAAGGATTGTATGTTTATAGTCATATTGAAAACAAATATAATATGTTAAAAACAAAATTAAAAAGTTGACATTATTTATGTCAAATATGTTATTTACAGAAGGCTATGTTTGATAACATCTAACTTTTGATTCTACGCTTCAAAAATAACTTACTGAAAAGTTAATGCCTCGACTCCATTGTTCGTTTAGACCCTGAAAATTATTGAGTTGCCTCTAATGATAACAAAAATATAAACATGATCTAAAACCATTAGTTAATGGAATAGTAATAAAGTAGTATGTATACACTTGTAACAAAATTTAAAATCTTTCGAGATAGTAACCAAAGATCCATATTGTTTTGGCGCATTAGTTAAATATGTATACAGATGTTCAATAATTGAAAATCTGTGGGTCGGCCATGATCCAACCTTTTCAAAAGCTAGCTACATGCCATGAGCTAAATGTTTAAACTACAAGTTCACTCATAATTTTGATAATTTTGTTTATTTTATTAGACTACCCTAACAACTTAGTGAGCATTTAGTATGCAGGAATTCAATGAAATTTAATGTAATTGGAATTTGAATTTCATGGGTCATTATGTTTGGTTGGTAGATATTCATTGGAATTGGAATTTGAATTTCATTATTAACGTGTTTTGGTTGCGAAATGAATTGGAATTAATTCCCTTAAATTCCTTCAAATGAAGGATTTCAAAATCCTTTCAAATTATAAAAGATTTCAAATTCTACCGACCCTCGCCTTCGCCACCGACCACCACCATCCCTGCTCACCGCCAACTGACACTACCGACGACCCTTGCCGACCGCCGCTAATGCCCCCGCCCGTCGCTGACGCCCACGACCGCTTCCGGCCCCAATAGCCGTCCGGCGCCGACCGACTGCCGGCCGCCAACCCCGACCACCGACCGCCTTCGCCGCTCGATCGCCGACGACCCCGGCCGCCGCTGCCGCCCACGGCCACCCCCGACCATCGACACCACCTCCGATTGCCCCTGACATCCGATTTCCATCGATCACCCAAAACCGTTCATTTGACGCCCCACTCACTACTCGCTTGTCGCCCTGCCCCCGACAACCAAACCTGCCAACAACCGATCATGTCATAATTGTTGTCGACAATCGACAATTGCCGGTAACCGCACCCGCTGCCTACAAACGCTCGTTTCCACTGGCCGATTCTCGCAGTTGGTGGTCGCGGTCGATTGTCGGCAGTGACGGCGACGGTCGGTGGTATGTAGCGGCGATGATCGGTGGTCATTGAGGTGGTGGGTGTCAGCAATAGGTGATAAATTCCAATTCCTTTATAAGTGTTTTGTCGCTTAAAATACATTTGGAATTTTAATTCCTTTTATAGATTCCAATTCCCTTGATTTCAAAATCTTTGGAAAATATTAAATTTCAAATACAATTCCTTCTAATTCCAATTCTAATTCCAACAAATTACGTGAACCAAATACCCTATTAGATATAATATGCATCTCAATGCCTACTCATCTTGTCACCACACTAGTAGAGAGTTCCATGTTGAGTCCAAAACACGATCAACAATAGAACGCCAATCATATAGATGACTAATAGTAGGACTTCTCACGACCCTTGTTGAGATAGTCAATGACATACACCTATGTTTAAACGGTAAAAACAATATCAAGAAGATAGAATCATGACGTAAAAGTTAGTATTTTCTTTTATCTTTCTTCATATTTTATTTTAATGTTGTCATTAATATCATGAATGTATGTGCTCGTATATTAATTAGGTGACATTTCCTAACATGTTATGCTGCTTTAAAACCTTTTTTTTTTTGTTTAGGGGAAGGGGTTGGTTTACTGCCATATGGCCCTAAATAAAAAAGTAACATCAACGGTCACCATCAGCTTGGGGTCTCATGTTCCTCTTTTTAAAAGTATTGAAGGTGTCAAGTCTAGAATCAACTACGCCAACGATCCCATTGAAGCCCACACTAAATTAGGTCTATTAAACTTTATTAAACTGGTCCATTTTACTCAAAAAAACAAAGTGATCATATTTTTATTGATCCCTCACCTCATGAAGCTGCACCAAAATCTGAATGGCTATTAATTTGTTCCTCACATGTGCAAGTCTAACGAGTTTTATCTTAATAACTTTTTGTGATGTTTAATTGACTTAAAAATATGTTATCAGATCGTGAAATCTTCCAATGCCCCCCCCCCCCTTTTTTTTTTTTCTTAAAGTGCACTTTTAATAAAAGTGTAATGGGTTGATTGCAAAATCTTGAAAACGTTAAAATTAGTAAAATGTGTTTGTATGAAGAGTAAAATAGTGTAATAGTTTGATTGAGAAAATACATACATATCATAGGTTGTTTGAAGGAAAAGAAAATAAGGAAAAGTATGTATATTATGCTGGTTAGTAACATTTAAAAAAACTACTCTCATTTGGTAACTATCTCTAAAATGACATCTATCTAGTAAATAAGTTTTACAGAATCGTCATTTTAAAGGGAAAAAAACTTAAACTCCGAGAGGGTAGCATCCCTATCGGGTCTAAAGTCAATCTAACTCCTTCGACCTAGGTCCGACGTAGACCATGCTCCTCTAGTTCTTAGCTATCTTCATCTAAATCTCAGAGGCGTAACAACTTAACTCTTCTCGTGTCTTTATTTAGATTTTTATTTTGTTTTCTTTTCCTGTGACGTTACAAATTTATGCTATTATACTAAGAAGAAAATAAAAGTGTCATAAAATTAGCAACTGTTATGCTACCGACTTTCATGCGAAAGCTATTTTGTTTGCTACCAGTTTGAGTTTGTTGATAATTAATTTGTGACCATTAATTGATTATTTCGGTGGCAAAATGCGATTGATAGTACGTACCCAACTTTTAGCAAGTTTCATGCAACAATTACTTAATAAGTCACCCACCTCCATCTAGATCTCGTCACTTCTTAAATTTCTAGTACTTGCACCGTATAAATCATGGCTCTTTAAAGCCAGAAACACACATATATAGATATTACTACAATGGAACCAAACGTTCAGCGAGTTGTTCGTTTTTGGCGGGAAGTACATTTACGTTTGCTTATTTAATAAATGAACAAATATAAACAAGGAAATTTTGTTCGTTAATAATATGAACCAACATGAACAGAGATCGTATTTGTTCAGTTATGTTCGTGAATATTCCGTAATATGATTCTTAATTTACGTTCGTTGATGTCGGCTTGTTTTTGTTCGTTCAAGATTATGTATATGCAAGTGTTTAACTTTATATATACTTAAGATGATTATGTCTAAGTCTGTGATTAAGAATATTGATTTTTATTTTATAAAATATTTTGTGTACGTTTGTGTTCCTGAACCATTAGATTATGTGTTTGTGAATTGTTCGTGAACAAGTTTAATTTCTTGATAAACAAATATGAACAAAAACTTTCGTTTGTTAAATTATATGCTAATGGTCAATTTTAATCTCTTAATTAACAACGCATACATAAATTTTTGTTTGGTTATCAATCTGTGAACAAGATCAATTCTAACGAATGAACATGAAAAGGACTTTGTTTGGTTTGATTCTGATCATTTACAAGCCTAGTATAGATCATAAAGCATAGAATTTGATTATGAAGTATGCTGATCGAAAGAAAGTCACAAGTTCCTTCTTCTAAACAAGTTGATTCTATGTCAATTACGCTTATTTTTTCCTAATGTTCTTGATGATAAAGTTAATGATGTTAATGTTAGTAGTGATGGTAGTGATGTTGGCAAAACGAATGTTTTATGACATTAATTTGCTTTATAATTGCAAGATATCGTTATCTTCGAGTAGGGCCAATGATTCTTAAATGGTGTATGAGATTAATAATGCTATGCAAAAGATGAAAAATTAATAAAAAAAACTAGGTTACTTTTATCCAACCATCTTAAGCTCTCCCTGACCCAAGGGGTGTGTTGGGAGCCAATAATAACTTCAATATCCCCTAGATAAAAATGTAACATTTTTTGGCTTGCACCAAAAAACTTGTTTGTGAGTTGTTCACCACTGCAGAGCTGTTGCTTCCTCCTTGATGCACATTTATCGAATAAGTCCTATCACTAGTGCTACCTTTGATGCTCTTACCTTTGTTGCATGTCACCATCTCTATATAGGGTTAAATATGGTCAAATTCAAGTTAAATAACCAATGGCCACACGTTAAAACATGCCTACAAACATACATATGAGCATACATAAATACATAAATACATACATACATAGACATAGACATGTGTACGTACGTACTTACGTACACACATACATACGTACGTACGTACGTACATACGTATATGCATACGTACATACATACATACATTCGTACATACTTACATCACTAATAGTTAAATCAAGCTAGTAGTTACGCTAGACAAAATCAAGCCCAAATTTCATAAAGTAAACCATAATTACAACAAACCAATCCTTATTTCAAAACAACAAAACATCATATATCTCATACACAACACCATATAACTCTTATGGGTGGTATCCTCACATGGTAGTGAAATACTAACGGTGGACAATGGAATAGAAAGAGCAATTGTAACCGATCATGAAAGGGAGAGAGATAGAGAGACCATGAGAGCGTCAAATGGTGACAACAACAATAGGTGGTGACTATGAGCAGTGAATGGTACTAGTCATTGTTGATGGTGACCTAAGCGACAAGATCAATGTGGTCACTTGCCTACTAGATTAAAAAAAAAGGAAAAAGAAAAATGAAAATGAATGGTTGCTTGTTTTATTTTTAGCCTATAATATTATGAATGGATCACTGACACATTCATCGACCGCAAATCATGATATATCCCTTGGGTTATCCGTTAGTGATTATCGATAGATTATCGACAATTCTTATGATCACAAGTCGTTTTGTGCCTTTGTAGTATGTTAGTTAGTTGATTTGGGTTACACAAAGCAACATTATGTTGTAAAATGTATATTGGCATTTAAAGACATGTGTATGTATAATTATACATTATTGGACATTAATAGACATTGTCATGCATTAATGATTGGTTTTAATTGCATAAAGAGACATTAGACCATGACAAGTCATTTTAGTGTGTAGACCATGTATATTAGTTGTACACAGATAGAGCTTCACATGTTAGTAACTTGGGTTAGGTTGCTCAAAGCTACATTAGGCCAAAACAAATTAATTTAGTACTTAAAAGACATGCATATGGTTAATAGTACACTCATGGGCTTTAATATGCCTTATCATGTGCTAGTTTTTTTAGGTTAGACAAGACCATTCTAAGTCATAACAATTCATTTTGATATTAACACACATAACTATGATGACTAATATACTAGTGGTCATGATCATGTGTTTGTCAGTTGATTCAGGTTAATAAAGAAATGTTTCGTCATAACAAGTCATTTGGTGTTAGAAAAATGCTTATGATGACAAGTACTAGTAGTCCTTAATGGTAGTTGTAATGGGTTAGTGGCAGGTTAACAAAGAAATTTTTGTCACATAATAAGTCATTATGGTGTTTAAGACATGCTTATGGTGTATTACGTTAATGGTCCTTGTAATATTTTAGTAAGTTGGTTTTGGTTACATAAAGTTACATTAGGTTATAAGAAGCCTTATTGATGTTAAAGACCACTTTGAACATATTTTAATTTCAAGACTAACAATTTTAACATTTTAGTTATCACCAAATATAATATGAGAGTATAAAACATGTAAAAGATAGAAGGTTTGAGGAAACGAAGGAAACAAGATGTAACTATTGGTATCAAATGAAAATGTATATCTCATTTTATTTATGGTTTGGATTAGTTAATGAATGGTTATCATAACTATAAGAAGATATATGTAAGAAATATAAGCGAGAACGGACATGCCCGTCATAGACTTGTCAAACCAACAATCCACCAAAAAAACCTAAACGGAATCCTATCCGAAATTTTCCCTTAAAATCACCGATGGATTATTGACGGCCTAGCTTTCTGAAAGATGACCCATAGATCACAACCATAGGCTTGTTCACCAGTCGGTTATCATTCGACGATCATCTCAACTTTCACCGGTTCGTGTATGTTATTTTCCTTTTTTACTTCTTAAGATTTTGTTGGTTTGTATCTGTTGCTGATGATATTGTTTAGGTTTTGTTAATGAATTAAGTTATTAAAATTAGACTCTAAAAGCATGAAATAAAGCTAGAGGAAACAAGCATCACAGCGTAGAACACAACGAAAAAAATATATACATATTAATAGATATAGATAGTTCACAAATTGATAATTAAATTTTAATTTAGAGCTTACAACAGTAAAAAAGTGCTCAATAATATGTAAAAATAGGAGTGCTTTGTTGGTGATTTATTGGTCATGCATGAAGTGCGATCTTTAATCTTACACATGTTCTCAGTTTCTCACAACTACTTTTATGTCATTTTCACATAACGAGACCTATGACACCCACTGTTGTGGACTTCTACAAAAAACACAAATATAATAAAGATAATTGCCCACGATTTTTATAACAAAACTTCAAATATTATTTTCCCTTTCGTATATTTAGCCTTCTATTGTACTGTAATCGTACGTCATCCTCAACTTATGCATCATGCATGGTGGTATCAAATTTTTGCAATAGTAGAACATATTTAACAATTTTAACGGTGTAAGTGGTACATCAAAACATGTAGAAATTTGGTTGTGGAGTTCATATTTGATTTCATCTTCTTATTTCGATCTATTAGATTATCGGATTAACAAAATTCAGTAAACACATCAACTGATCTGTTAAGTTCTAGCACAACCAAAAACAAAAGGACATGTATACGTACACATGTATATGCATATGCATGGCGAGTAAATTTTCCTATTCTAATAAAATGGTAAATGTGAATGCAACGTGTCAGCATCATATTCATTTTTCATTAAATTTTTCACGCTTCTCTCCTATTAAATAACTACATTAATTACTAAATAATATATTTATTTTTACATTGTAATTAGTTTTTTAATAGATTAAGAAAAAGATATTTTTATTAATGTTGTTTCTATAGAAATAGTTTTTCATAATAAAAAAGTTCTGAAAAATCAAACTATTTTTACGTAATATTTTAAAATTAAAATAAATTTTTTATTAAAAAATAATTAAAATAGAAAGTTATAGTAAGGAAATTTTTAAAAATAAAAACTTTTTAAAACGTTGTTTTGAAACAAAATGTTTACTTTATTTTTGAAAAAAATCTTTATACTCTAATAAAACGGTAAATGGTAATGTCACGCGTCAGCACCACATTCATTTTTATCAAACTTTCCGCGCTTCCCTTTTCTATTAAATAACTACATTTATTACTAATAATATTGTTTATTTATTTTACATTATAATTAGTTTTTTAATAAACTAAGAAAGAGATCTTTCATTAATATTGTTACTATATAAATAGTTTCTTATAAAAAGAACTTTTCTAAAAAAGCAAGCTATTTTTACTTAATATTTTAAAATTAGTTTTTTTTAAAGTAAATTATTTATAAAAAGATAATTAAAATAGGAAGTTATGGTAAGGTAATTTTTAAAGATGAAAATTTTTTAAAACGTTATTTTGAAACAAAATGTTTACTTTATATTTGAAAAGAACAAAAAAATATTAAAAAGTTCATATTATTGTTTTATTACTTATATTTATTACCCATACGTAATTCAAATCATATCATATCTTAGTATATCGTTTTATAATTAACAATTTTTTATTTTATTTAATATTTTATTTATTTAAACCGTATAATATACGAGTTTAATAAAACTAGTATACTGTATATATCGTGCACCAAAATGTTTCTATAAAAGGAAATCTTCAAAAGATATATTGTCATGTCCAAAGGTGTGATTTTTTTTCCTGTTGGAAAATGACTTCGGTGAAGTACCCCAAAAATTCCCCAAAGGTTTGCTTGTTTTCCTTCTTGAAATTATGACAGAAAAAACAACTTACCTTCAAAACAATGTTCATTTTTTTGCTATCTTCATTGGTTTTTTCTTTGTTATTTCGATATCTTAAACACAGTAATTATATTAATACTTTAAAGGAAAAACCCAAAGCAATATGAGTATTATACACGTCTTTAGCGCACGTTTGCATTAGCGTTTGCCTGAACATGATAATTAATTTTGAATATATTTTTTTATATAACTTTTTACATATAATGATTTATAAATTTTGAATACGTCGTTGCTCGCATACTCATCTATACTTATTAATAAAACAATATCTTTAGTGTCACATGTCATTTTCTTAGACCTTTATTTTTTTAATTTCCCGCCTAAAAATGTATCTAACCTTATTTTTAGTTATAATTCATTTGAATGAAATCAACTATTGCTATAATTATAAAAGGAGTTTTTTTTCCTTAAATAGTGCATGTAGAATATTTATTTACCATAATAGGTGTTTAATGAAGTGTTTTTTTCTCACTATTATGCTATAAGTTAAATTTATTTCACTTTAAAATAATATTATTTAAAAGTAATCAAGTACAAAAGTTATTAAAATTGTAAAACAATTTGGTTCATATGTCGTAATTAAGAACAAAACATTTTTCTAAAACTTATTTTGGTTTTTTTATAATCCACTTAGACTTAATTTTAAATCTTCTTTCCATATAGAAAAGTTAATTTTTTTACTATAATTTTGTTTTAAATTCACACAAAAGTAATCACATTTGTTTTTTTTATTCTTTTTAAAAATATGTATTTTTTTTGAAATATTTTTAAGTAGCTTAAAAGATATAATAAGAAAAAATATTTTTAACAAAAAATGCATTCTTTAAAAATGTTTTATATAAATATCATGACAAAACAAAAAAAAAGTTAATGGTTTATTTTTATTTTATTTAACGAACTATAAATGTAATCCTCAATTATCGATGGCATGTATGTTGCTAATAGACTTCTAACAACTGTTAGGGGAGAAACGAGTCATGTCGTCTCGTGAGCCACTCGGGACCGACTCGCTAAAAACTCTAACTAAGCTTAGATTAAACAAGCTCGAACTCATTTTACGACTCATTTAATAAATGGTTTTGAGCCCGAGTTTTAGATGTAGAGATCGAGCATGCTCAAAGACAAAAATAGGGTTGTATGTAATTGTGTTTATTTTATCTTTTATCTATATACTTATATAAATTTATGTTTAAAACAGTTACATAATATATATTGATATTTTAAAAAAAATACATAAACCATTTAATTTCATAAAAAGATATTTTTCTATATAAGAACACGTATTCTATAGAGAGACGTTAAAAAATATTGATAGAATAGTATTATTATTTTGTATGAGAAAACGTTATTGGAAAGGTTTTAAAAACATTACAAAAACAGAAAAGCTTCATAAAAAAAACTATAAAACATTTTTCAAAATCATAAGAGATGCTAATTGGTTTTTATTTTATTAAAATTTTCTCCTTTTAATTTTACTTAAATAACATTATTAAAAACATAAATACTTTTATCCAATCATATTATAAATAAGATAATTAACTTTTTAATAAAAAACCATTTTGATAGATATTTTTGAAAACACTCATTTTGTTAAATTATTTTTCTACCAATCCTACTTTGAAAAAAACTCATTACAAAGGGTATTATGATGGTTTCAAAATAATACCCTAAAATAGATTACAAGTTATAATTGGTTGTTTTTCCCAACCAAGAACAAGTTGACTATATACCTACCAACAGATAATATAATGAGTTTTTACAAATTGTATTAAACTAGGGGGTGTTTGTTTTTTCTGAGAAGCACTTCCTGACCTCTTTTGTCCGCGCAGACCACGCGCAGACGTTAAGGTCTGCAGATTGTTTGTTTTTTGGAAAACTTTTCATTAAAAAAGGTCTTTCAAGGTCTTCCTAAGGTTTGCGTGAAAAAGACATAACCTATTCACTTCTAACCTCTTCTATCCTCCTCCTTCTACCCTTCTCCATCCCCCTCACCATATTCCAGCAGCCACCGCCTCCCTCACCCCACCATCTCCCTCCTTCTACCCTACTGCCAATGGGAAGGCATCACCTGCGACAACTCCAACCACGTCATCGCCATCAACCTCCCCTCCAAATCCCTCAGCGGAACCCTACCGCCGGACCTCAACCAACTCTACCAACTCAAAACCCTAGCCCTCCAATTTACAAGCATATCATGGTTTTGATTTACCCTAAATCATGTTATGTTTCAAGTTCAACTCACAAATCCTTTTACGCCTTCATTGATCTTTATAATATCATTCACACCCCAAGTTTTAAATCTTAACAACTCTTCTACAAAGTCTCAATTCAATACTAATATATAAAAATGTCGATTGTAATGGTAGCAATGGTCCGTACGATTCAAGGATTTTGATTTTTTCAAGATAAACTTTAGTATTTTGGTTTTTTAACATCAGTTTGACTAACTTATGTTTTTGTTTATTAAAGCATAAACCTTTGATTTAGTTTTAATTAATGCAAGCATGAAATTGATTTATGTATTTGGTAAACAAAAAGAAAAAATTGCATAAATGGTACCTGTGGTTTAATCAAATTACATGTTGGTCCCCAAACTTTAACAATCACAAAAATAGTCCATATTTTTGTGTAATCATTGCATGTTTGGTCACTGGTATCAAATCAAACTCTATGTTGCATTATCTCAAGTTAGAAGTAGACATGAATTAACATTATTAGTATTAGGCAATGATGGTAAATTACAAACAGAACATAAAATTTTGTATACAAAGAAGTTTTCGGATGTTTATAGACGTTCTCATATTCAACATAATTTGTTTATTAACTAAAGTTATTATTTTATAAGTTCATTTCATTTTATTTCATATTATATATTATTTAGACTTATAAACATTGATAAAGAAAAACTACTAATATCAGATATAGATAATTTTAAAAAATTAAACACAAAAATCGATATACAAAGTATTAAAGATAATATTGTGACTTACGAACATTTTTAATCAAAAATTTTTTTTAATGATTGAACCCGTGTATTACACGGGTCTTTAGTCTAGTTATATATATATATTAATTACCAACTTTTTTATGCATTATGGGTTGTACAACATGTTTGAAGGGTTGTATCAACTTTTGTCTTATTTTTTTAATCTTTAACTTTTTCCTTTTAACCCAACACTTTTATAATTTAGCTCAAATAATTTTTTACTTTTAACTTTGGTCTCTATACTTTTTATATTTAAAAAAATTTTTGTTTTACATTTCGGTCTACATTTTACGAGTTAACACGACGCATTGTGCATGTGTAGTTCAACGTTTTTACGCTTATTTTTTCCCCGTTTAACGGTCCCGTCACAACGCGCTGCTCCAAGATCAACTTAGTTATTGTTTTATATGTTTTACGTTTCGCCTAATAGTGGTGTGTCCTTGGTTCTACATTTCGGTTGGTGGTCGCTAACAGTGGTGTGTCTTTGGTGCTACTTGACATGGTTTTACGCCCCTCAGCGGCAACACCGGGGGCTTAATACTAGTTTTTATCTTTGTATCAACGTAAATATTGTTTAAATCCAAATCAACGCTATCCAAGGTTTCGTTTCTATACTTTTTTGTAAATATAATGTTTTATGAAAAAATTAATTTATTGTTGCGATATGCATGCCTATTCTTATCAAAGTTTTGACGTAAATTCTTTCCGTAGTGAATCCTAATGTGCCTGGGCGTGAAAATCGAATCTTATGAATTTTAACTCCCCTACACAACAAACGGATTTTTTTTTTAATCCATAGAGATAAACATTCAAGCGCAATGTATACGTCTTTAATGCAAACTTACGTTAGTGCTCACATTAGCATTATATTTTTTTAAATAGTTTTTTTTATTCCTTACTTTTTAATGAACCACAACGTACGTGTAAGATTTGGCTTAACACACCGCGCTAAGAAGGGTTTTTCATAATATTTTATCTTTTGTTTAGACTTTTTTAACGTACCAGCGGAGTACATTTCGGCATTTAACATCACGCTTAACCCTTATTAAAAGGAACTTTCAAAATATTTATTCTTATGTCCAAAGGTTTGATACTTCCTGTTGGATAATGATACTTCCTATTGGATAATGATATCGGTATAGACGTGTAGTACCCCAAAAATTCCCCAAAGGGTTGCTTGTTTTCCTTTTTAATCAGCTTACCTTCAAAACAATGTTCATTTTCAGGCTATATAATATACTAGATTAAAAATTCATGCATCATATTGGTCAGAAAAAATATTAAATTAATAGTTATTAGTTAATATTTATAAATTATAAAATAGTCTTTTTTATATATAATATGATCAAAATTATGTATAATTAACCAATTTAATTAATAAAACAATAACAACATTTTTTAACATTCATCTGGATAAAAAAATTATTATAAGTTTTTTATAGCAGTCATATTTTGAAAAAGTTCTTTGTATTAAAAGTTTTTAATATTTCATAACTTTTTGTTTTTTAAAACTTAATTTTTTTAATTAAAAAACATGTTTTTTTATTTATTTGTAAGAAAATATGTACTATAATTTGAAAATCTATTGTAGTTAATAAAATAAGATTTCTTTTACCACTTGTCATTTTCTAAACCCACCTTTTTGTCAATGTCATTATTCTAAACATCTTCACATCATTTTTCCCTTCAAAAGAGTATTATAGTAATTTAAACACTCAAACTAATTTCTCTCTTTTATTAAAAATTAATTTTATTAATTGCTATATTTCTCTCTCTTATTTAGATTTTTAAAATCAAACTATTATTTTAAAAATAAATTTTGTTAAGGAAATTAAAAATTACATCTTTTTATTAAAATATAAATAATATAAAAAGTTATATAATATTAAATTATCTAAAACACTAAACCTTTTTTAAACAAAATATATTCTAAATCGGTCCTTTTTAAAAAAAAACTATAAAAAGGTGAAATTTTCTAATAGCGGACTTACTAAAACAGTTGTATTTATTACTAACTATAAAATAAACAAGATTTTTATATAAAATATTTTTTTATAAAACTTTTAAAATGAATGTTTAAAAATAACACTATTTAGATAAGAGAGTTTAAAAAATAGTATAACTGTGACTTTTCGTATTTATTACTAACTATAATCCATTTTATAAATGAGTTTCCAGACTATCTATATATCTGTCTTTCTATCTATGTATCTATAATTAAGATAAATTAGGATAATACGTGACACAGTTGTAAATCTTATTATACTAATTTTCTTGTTTCTCTCTGTTACTATTAATAATAGTGAATACTAATAATATTACTCATACCATTTTTATATTAAAAATATATAATTTAATTAATAAAAACCTATTTTTTAATTAAAAACAAAAGTATTATAAAATACAGAATGGAATGAGCTTTTTTAAGGAAAATTCAAATTTTTTTAAAACTAAATATATAAAAACCATAATTGTTTTATAAAAAAAATGTTTAAAAATACATTTATATTTATTTACTTAAAATAACTATTTATACGTAATTATAATCATATTTCATCTTAAAACATGGTTTTATAATTCATAATTTTTTATTTCTAATTATTTAATATTTTATTTAGTCAACCCGTGTGATACACGAGGTACTAACCTAGTGATATATAATATCATTACCATTTATTATCATCACTAAAAGGGGTTAACTTGCTATGTTAATGAGATGTGACAAAATAATTGTGAGAAAATGATAAATGATAAAAATTATCTATACTAATAAATGATTACATTAGGTAAACACATGTAATTATCATATTAATTTTATCATTTATGTTCCTACCCAAATCACTTATCAAATTTTTAAAAGTTAAAATAACTAATTTATAAATTTTCACTCTGTATCTTTCTCCCTCACTCTTTCTCTCTCCCTCTCTTATTTTAAATATTACAAAATTTTCTAATATCAAATATTTGTTATTAAACGTAGTTTAATTAGTTAAAACTATATATTCTTATTAAAAACGACACTTTTTTGAAAGAAAAATTAAAAACTATGAATTATTTTAAACAAAGTATCTCTTTACACATATAAAATATTCTAAACCGATCTTTCTTTATTTAAATTTTCTATAAAATCATTTTTCTAAATAAATAAAAAAATTAAAATCCAAAGTTTTTAAACAACAAGATATTTATAAACATGATATTTTGTCAAAGACAACTTTTATTAAACACAAAAATTATTTATAAAATTAAAATAACTTTAACAAGAGTTTTAGAAAACATTTATTTAATGAGATTTTTATTAAAAATGTCACTTTTCTAAAATAAATATTCTTACAACAAAATGTTTGTTAACATATTTCTAAAACGAGAATTTTAAAGAATGATTTTTTTAAAATGAAAGTTTTGGAAAAATAATAATATTAACTAAAATACTTACTCACACATAATTTTAGTTATATCTTATATCAAAAGAGGTTTTATATTTCCTAAATTTTTATTAATTTTAAAATTTTTTATTAACCCATACATCGGTTTGTTCATTTATTATTTCATCATGTCGGCCCTCAGTTCTTATTACATGATTGAATATACAAAGAAAAATATAAACCATGTATAGTTTGTGCGTATTTATAAGTTTTTAACAAACACTTATATTAGTGTTTATGTCAACATGATTAATTTACATAAATGATCCTGAAAATATATATATTGACATCATAAAGTTTAGCTATATTCGCACATACCCTCTACGTAAAGGACAAGTATAGTAAAACTGCTCCCACTCATTTTAAGGTATATGCATTGATCCACTTGATTTTTTGATGAAACCTTGTTTCTTCATGACTTTATCAAATTTTAAGTACACTGAGGTGATGCTTTGTTTTAACCTGTATATGGATTCTTTAACTTACAGACTAATTGTTCTTTACCTTTAGGTTTGAAACCTTCAACATGGTTCATGAACACATCCTCATGTAAGTCACCATTAAAGAAAGAGGCTTTAATGTCCATTTGATTTAACTCTAAGTCAAAATGAGCTACCAAGGTTATAACGATCCTTAAGGATTTTTTTCGTAAACAGATGAAAAGGTTTCTAATAATCAATTCCCTCATTTTGAGTATAGCCTTTAGCAACCAATCGTGCTTTATGTCGTTCAATATTACCATTTTGGTCTAATTTGGTTTTTAAAACCCATTTACATCCTATGGGTTTTACACCCTTGGGTAATTCAACCAATTCCCAAACATCATTCTTATACATGGAATTAAGCTCATCGATCATAGCTTTATTTCATTCAGACGATTGATCATTACTAATGGCTTTATTATAGGGGTTGGATCATTACATTTTCTTAAATCCAAACCAGCTTCATTAAGGTAGATTACATAATCATCAAAACTAGTATGCCTTCTAGATAGCGATAACCTCCTTAACTGATTTTAGGGTCCACTATTTTACCGTTTGTTTAAGGTACTTGCTATTGTATATTTGATAGTTCTTCATTTATAGAAATGTTTTAGAGCAACTTGAAATTATGAGGAAACATGAGATAATGGTGAAGTGTTCTATAATGGTGCAATGTCATGTACAAGAGGTGTAATACAAGGTAAGTATAGAGAGCCCATCCCCCTCCTCTTGTACTTATTGTAAGTTAGTGTCTTGATATTCACTGCTCCCACTGACCTTAGTTACCTCTAAAAAGCATGATGAGTTTCCATGATAAAAGTAGTATAAGAAGTATAATAAAATCTATATCCCTTTAAATGATCAAGATATCCTATAAATAAACAACTGACTGTCTTCATGTCAAGTTTTCTTTGTTGAGCATTATAAAGTTTAGCTTCCGCTGGACAACCCCATACTTTCATATACCTTAAGCTAGAGTTTTAGGGACATACTTAAAATGAACTCTATTTAGTATATGAAAAGTTGTCTTTAACGCCTCTATCCATCAAAATTCAGGTAAAGAGGAGTTCGCTAACATACTTATAACCATGTCCATTAGAGTATGATTTCTTCTCTCAGCTACACCGTTTTGCTGAGGAGTACCCAATATGGTAAATTGGTTTACAATCTCGTGCTCTTTACAAAAGTCAAAGAAAGGGCCTGGAGCTTGACCAATATTAGTACGTCTATCATAATACTCACCATCTCTATCTGATCTCACAACCTTTATTTTACAATCAAGATGATTTTCAACTTCAGCCTTATAGGTTTCAAACATGCCAAGTGATTCAGATTTATCCTTAATTAAGTACAAGTATATATAACGCGAGTGATCATCTATAAAAGTGATAAATGATTTATATTCTGATATTCCAATAGGATAAAGTCCACTAATATAAGTGTGTATGAGTTCCAGTAAACCGGAACTCCTAACGACATTAGCCATTTTACCTTTAATTTAACACATGTTTCAAAATTAGAAAAATCAAGATTTGATAATACTTCATCTTTCAGGAATCTTAACATGTGATCTCGTGAGATGTGGACTAAACGTTGATGTCATAACATAGATGATGTTTCCGAATCTCGTTTTCATTTGTTAATGTTTTCATTCACATTATATGATAACAATGATTTTGAAAATTGATCATCTAGTTCTAACTTATAAATATTTCCATCCAGATAACCACAGTCATAGACATGAGAGTTTAAAGTAATAGTGACTTTGCCACGACCATGCAAAACTTCCATAACCATCATTGTCTAACTTGGTACAGATACCAAGTTTCGAGTTATCCTCGGTACATATAATGTATCATAAAATTTAATACAATAACTAGTATTCATTATTAATTGCATGGTTCCTACGACTTCAACGTTATGTTCATCATTATCTCCCACCTTAATTGTCCTTTAGTTTTTTCCAGCTTTCGGATTGTAAGGAATCTTGTGTTGAGTTAGTAACATGAACCATAGAACCAAAATCAACCCACCATGTGTTAATTGGAACGTTAACATTAGAGGACTTAAGTATCATGAATAGATGGTTACCTTTCTTAGCCAGCCACTCCTTGAACTTAAGGTAATCTCGTTGGGTGTGTCTCTTATTATGGTAGAATTTGCAGCAGAACTGTACGAAGGAAGCATTTGAGCTGGAAGCTGCACTTGTACCAGCCTTATGGACTTTGGAGCTTTCCCCTTTGAATTTTTCCTACCTCTTTAATAGTTTAGTGGTGATAACATGAACAACATCAAGTTTTTCTAGCTTTAGGCGTTCTTCCTCCTGCACACACATTGTTATCAACTCATCTTTTGATCATTTTTCTTTCTGGGTGTTATAGTTGATCTTAAAAGCATCAAAGTGTGCAGGAAGAGAAGTCATAATGAAGTGTACTAGAAAACCATCACGGATCTCCATGTTTAAACTCTTGAGTTTATGAGCCATATCGTTCATCATCATTATGTGTTCACGCACATTATTAAACCTATCATACTTTGTAGTAAGCATCTTTAGAATCATAGTGTTTGCATGTGCTTTAAAAGATCCTTTAAATTGTTCCTCCACTGAGTTCAGATAAGTTTTAGCATTATCTAGAATCAGGTATTGCTCCCTTGATTACAACAGAGATGGAATTATTGATTACCATTAGAGACATTCTATTAGACCTCTCTTACTTTTTATACTCTTGTTTTTATATGATGTACTTTCAATAGTAAGAGCAGCAGAAGCGTTATATCTCAATGAATAATCAAGATCCAACATGCCAAGAGTAAGTTGAAAAAAGTCCCTCCAAGAGACGAAGTTTGCCCCAGTTAAAACTTCAAATCCGAAGTTAGGACTGATAGTGGATGCTAAATTGATACAAGTAGTAGAATAGTTAAAGTGAGCTTAATTATGAGGTAATAAAAAAATAAAGCAGATATAACTAATACGTTGAAGATAAAATCTATTATAACACCAAAATAATAGGCTAAAAGTAAAGTTCTAGTTGAACACTGACTTCACGTTGGCTATGACCAAAATTCAAATGATATGAACAATTTAAAGTAATGTTATACGCGAATGCGAAATTAATATAAATTTGTAAGCGTATGTACATATGAAATTTATGTGCAATTTGATTAAAGCATATAAGAATATTTAAATGATGATTTCATGATTTAGTAGGAAACAATATTTTGTCGTTATAAAAACGATTCATGTGAAAAAGAAAACAATAATCAAGTCGCATTAATTGGATGGTTATTTGGAAACTGATGTATATCAGTTAACATTATATTAATTTGCAATTCAAATAATTTAATTAATTGATTGCATAAAATTGATTTATTCACCGCACCAAAAAAAATCCGATTTTTTCATAGATTATTTCAAGATCTAATGAACCGGAATTATTGTTTAATATCATATAACCTTAACTCTAGAATCGTAAGTTAATATTCAAGATATCAATGAAAACGTAATTTTGAAATCTTCAATTGCAAGCTAAAGTCGAGTGGGTTCGTAATAAGCGATAGTTTTTCCAGTGGGTTTTTAAACAATTGAACAAACAATTGATTTTAATAGTTTTAATTATCATTAATTGAAACAATTTGCCATCATTTATAATAGAAACCAATTGTTAAATTTAAAAAACAAATAGCGAGCATCGCTATCTTAATCATTCTATTTTGCCATGGTGACGAAGCAATCATTAAAATTAATAAACTATAATATTATATGTGTGTGTATGATTAACTTTTCAAAGGGTTATAGAAAAAGCAAGTATCACTATAGTTTCTCTATTTGTGTGGAGTGTTCGGGAAAAAAGATTATTTTACGGAATACCATAATAACGACATCATTATCTTTTTCTAAACAATAATGTATGACCTGCTATGAATGATAAATATTATATTAATCAGGTTCATCGATTTGTTTATCATCGGGACCGCATCTTTAACCCTATCAGGAGAAACCCATAACTGGAAAATACCCTAGCTCAACACTAAGCATTTTTGCTTAAAATGAGACTCGAACCGAAAACCTCAATTTAATTGTTTTGGTTAACTACTTCAACTACTTAGGCTATGAATCATTGGTTTTATTCTTTTAATACATTATATTACTAGGTTAGTACCTCGTGTATTACACGGGTTGAATAATTAAAATATTAAATAATTAAAAACGATATGATTGAAATTACATATAAGTAATACTATAAGTAATAAAACAATGATATCATTGTTATAAACTTTTGTGTTTATACCCTTATGCTTTTTTTTTAAATAAACATTTTGTTCCAAAACAAACGTTTTAAGAAATATTAATATTAAAAAGTTTCTTATTATAACTCCTAATTTAGTTATTTTGTTTTATAAAATCATTTAGAAAACCATTTAAAAATATTTAAAACTTTTAAAAATGTTTTTTGTATTAGAAGATTTTCTTGTTTTTAAAAATTTTGTTTATTTAGAAGTTACATTAATAAAAACATATCTTTCTCAATTTATTGAAAAAAATGTTTAATCTCAAAAGGAATTAAATAATATTATTAGTATTAAATATAGTTATTTGATAAGTGAGAAGAAACGAGAAAATTAAAATTAGTTGTACAATTATGCCAAGTGTTATCTTAAAACATTTTTTATTATAATAGATCGATACTAATTACCAACCTCTTTATGCATAATAGTATTGTACCTTATGCATAGGGGTGTTTTTCAAAAAAATTTGACTTTTCATTTTTAACACAAAGGTTTTCATATTTTACAAAATAATCTTCTAAAATTTGATTATTATTTACTTTAAACCAAAAACTATTCATCTTTTATAATTTAATCTCACAAACTTTTTTACTTCAACTTTGATGCTCTCTACTTTTTATATTTTGTAAATTTTTCGTCTTACGTTCGTTCTAGGTTTTGCAAGTTAACACGACACAAACATGCATGTGTGATTCACCAATTTTACGTTCGCTTTACGTTTCATTCTAAATTCTATGAGTTAACACAGCACAACGTGCGTGCGTGGTTTATCGTTTTTACGTCTATTTTCCCCTTTAGTAGGTTCGTCGTAACGCATGAGTCTTAAATCGACTTAGTTATATTTTTATATGTTTTTACGCTTTGGTCTTATATTTTCGTATTAACACACTGCAATTTCAGTGTTAATGGTTATTAATGGTGGTTTGACATTGGTATTATTTTGTATGGTTTTATGCCCCCCACAACATAAGGAGCTTAATTCTAGTTAAAACTTAAAAGTGAGGTAGGTACGAGCTGAGAATGAAAAGATACAATATATAACGATGACGCATATATACGAAGAATGTGCAGTGAACTGAAGAGGTTGGCCTTTTTAATTTGATAACTAAAAATATTAAGCGTTAAGTAGTATTTGTGTGTCCGCAATGTAGCGTGTATGAGTTAACGGATTATACTTTGTTTTATTAATCGAAACATATATCGAGCAATACTACTTAAAAAATAAAATGAACAATGAATAAAAGACAAAATATATGTTTTAAAATGCTCTCGGAATGTTGTGCGTTAGAACCATATCATTACATGTTATGGTTTGTTAAAAATTTATATATTACTAATTTTCAACTTAGTGATGCATTAATGGTTGTACGATAAGCATTAGGGATTGTACATGTTTTGGTTTTTCTTTTCTCCCTTTAAAATTTTTATTTTAAACCTAATATTTTTACATCTTTTACAATTTAACCCCCACAAAATTTCATTTTCAACTTTAATCACTTATAATTTTCATCTTTTATAAAATTTTCATTTTACATTTCGGTTTATAGTTTTAAATTAATATGTCGTAACGTGCGCGTGTAGTTCATTGTTGTTAGGCCTATTTTTTTGTTTAATGGTCGCGTCGTAACGTGTGAGTCCTAGATAGACTTTGTTATTGTTTTAAATGTTTTATGTTTCACATTTGTAGTTCAACGTTTTACGTCAACTCTCCGTCGGTTTTATTTTTTCGTTTTTATTTTCTTTTCTAAAACGACTTTATTTGGTGTTTATGGTCGCTAATGGTGGTGTGACATTGGATATACTTGAAACAGTTTTATGCCCCCGCCGCAACGCGGTGGCCCTTTTACTAGTTTCAACTAAAAAGAATAAATTTAAACATAGATAATGCTAGGAAGGTAGGCAAAGCGGCGTGTATATGTGTTTCATTAGCAGTTTAGCTAGGTGACGTTTGAAATCAAAACGTACACGTAGCGATAAGACTTTAAAAAAATTAAACAAAAATATTCAAAAAAGTGTTAAAAAAACTTGCATATTGCGGCACGGTAAGCTAATTTTTTAAACGTTGTGGCTCATAAAAAAATGAAGCAAAAAAGTAATTTATTATAAATATGCAAACATCCACGGAGGGAAGTGATGCAGCAAGTATGTGTAGTTCGTTATCAGGTTATGTGTCATGCTAAATATCGAAACGTACAAGTAACAATGGTATATTAAAAAAGTCGAATGACAAAAATACAAAAACATTGTAAAAAATCCTTCCACTACGTCGCATTAAGAATAATCTTACTACTCTAGTAAAATAGTATCTGAATATAACACTTGTTACAATTCTATACTACCAAAATTTTCATTTTCATGCTTAAGGCTTTCATTCTATTTATGACAATTAGTAATTAAAACACTAATTTATTCACGTTATGACTATTATTTTTTGTTATTTAAAGAAATAATTTTATTTTTTCTACTTCACTTCTCATTTGCAAATAAAAAAACCTTATATATCATACCTTTTAAAATTGTTTTATATATAATAATTTATTTTAAATAATTAGCATTATATATACAGATTTATATTATTATTTTTATATTATTCTCCAACCCGTGTAATACACGGATTTTTTTAAAGCTAGTCTTCATATACTGTGGTTCGTTATAGATCGAAAAGTAACTAAAAACAAAAAGAAAATAAAACTTTAACTTTTTTTATATTAAGCATGCATTCTAAACTTGTATATCATGCTATGGTGGGGCTATTAAAATTTGTAAGACTCGAGTTTGACGATCTGCTCATTAGTGTTTACGCTACTAAAAAAATTCACGTCGAAATATTGATAAAAACAATGTCTTCACTAAAGTTCATCGATATTTGCTTGTTTATCTTGTTGCTCGTTTATCTCCAATATTCATCGATATTAGCTATTCATCGCCTCGATGTTCATCTTATTGCTCAAATAAGATTCTCAAACGTTCGTCGTCATCAAGGTAACATATATTGTTCAGTTGCACTATGCATTTCAAGTAATTTCTCTTTTCTTTAGTTTGAAATATTCTGTAACGAGAGCAACCTAAAGTATGTATTTTTTTGTTCATATATGATAAAAGAAACTTCAATAACAACTGTCACTTATTGTTTTTTTTTTTTGTAAATGACTTCATTGCCTACTAGTAGGGCTGTTCACAAGCCGAGTCAAACTGACCTGACATTTGCTCATGTTTGACTCGTTTCTAAATCGCACCGAGTCGATCGACTCGTTTATAACCGACGGGAAATTCGAATGAGTAACTATCTTTAGTAAACCCGTGTATTACACGGATTGAATAAATAAAATATTGAATAAAATAAAAATTATTAATTATAAAACGATAGAATAAGACATGATATGATTGAAATTATTTATAAGTAATAATTATAATTAATAAAACAATAATATAAATTTTTTACTTTTTTTTTGTTTTTTCAAAGATAAATTAAATTTTTTGTTTTAAGAATTTTTTATTTTTAGAAATTTTTTTACTATAACTCCCTATTACTATAACTTAAAAAGAAAGGTCGGTGCGGTTTCCCACCGGTCTTTCTTCCCCTCCTACTTTTAATCTTTACACTTTTAGTCCCTGTTACTTTTAAAAACTTTGTAAAATGTCACTTTAACCCCTGTAAGTTTCTAAAGTTCCGAGTTTACCCATATGCAATATAAAGTCAAGTCCATCTACGTTTAGACGTAATTAGAAACGACTCGGGCAAATATAAAATGTTTCCAAACTTAACTCTATACACTTTAAGACTGTCTACATTTCGACATACGTCAATGTTTTGACGTAATATTTGTTCAAACATGAGTTGGGTCAAATATAAAATGTTTCCGTGCTTATTTTTATTTACGCTTTGAGTTGGCCAATGTTTCGACATTGGTTATTTGGAAACGCGTCGGGTCAATATAATACGCTTTCATTTACTATACGTTTAGACGTAAATTTAGTTCGGAAACGGTCGGAGCGATTGTAAGTCTATGTTTCGACAATAATTTTTTTTTGCAAAAGAGTTAGGTCAAATAATAAACATTTTTGTTCAACGGTATAAATTCGAGTTACTCTACGTATTGACATAAAGTTAGTTTGGTAAAGATTCGGGTCGATTGTACTATATACTTTATCACGTCACGTACAATGTCGCGGCAATACGCGACGGGTAATAAACCTAGTTTTAATTATTATTGTTTTATTAAAAATTTACTTTAAGAACTAATTTTAAAATATTACGTAAAAATAGTTTTGATTTTTTAGAAAAATTCCTTGTATAAAAAAATATCTCTATAGAAATAACATTAATAAAAATTTCTCTTTTTTAATTTATTAAAAATATAATTATAATGTAAAACTAAATAAATAATAATATTAGTAATTTATGTAGTTATTTAATACGAGAGAGAAGCGGGAAAAGTTTGATGATAATAAATGTGGTGCTGACACGTGGCACCTCGTTTACCTTTTTATTTGAGTAGGAAGATGATTGTAATTGTTTGTGAGTGGACGAGAAAAAAATTTTCTGTTCATCTGTATATTTGGGGAATCATTGTTGAGTCCCTATAGATTTTTTGATATTTTTGAAAATGATTGTGAGTTGAGTATAGAGAAAATATAATGATAAAAGTATATAAAAGTATTATTTAATTGAAAAGAGATAAAAAATAATGATTTTCAATGTAATTATATAGATGAGGATATAGAATCCATTGTGAATGCTCTTAGGTACTAATGACTTAAGAAACAACTACATATCATAACATAACATTTTCATGTATTATAATACATTGTGTCTGGCGATGAGGCTAAGGTTGTAGCCGATATGGCGGTGAGCATACTGCAAAAAGCGATATGTGATAACGGTAGATGATCGACTAATAGTAAGAGCGGGGTCAAAATTTTCTCATAGCAACTTATAATTTCACTTTAATGCTTAGTGTTAATTTTTTTTATTAGGTTGATTGATCTAATATGTATAAATATAATTATATGACTGTACATAGTAGGTCAAATCTACTAGAGTGTTGTGTATAAATTATATATATACAAAAATTAAAAATAATTTGAGTCAAACCGAGACGAGTAGACCTTCGCTCGTGTTTGGCTCGTTTTTACAAAACGATCTTAGCTGATCGACTCATTTACAACCGATCAGAAGTTCGAACGAGCATTTTTCGAGCAAATTACAAACACGTAAAGAGCGAGCGTCGAGCAACGACCGCTTTGAAAAGCCCTACCTACTACGCAATTAGCTTTCTAATGAACACTAGCTTTCTAATGAATAGAAATTATGATGTTTGTTAAAATACAGATTTAAACACAGATACAATTATAATCAATGATTGGTTGTTGTTGGTTTCAAACGATCTATGATGACGTAGGTACAAACATTCTTGCCAAGAAGCAAAACCTCGTGGCAAGGATGACAAGGTAACAAGCAATAAGAAAATGAGTGGGAAACATAGTAAAGACAAAAAGAAATTAGAAGGGAAAATAACAAAGGAGCAGAAGACATCGAAATGCACGTATGTCTTCTTCCAAATAAAAATAACAACGTCAACAACTACGAGTAGGAACTGTTTTCCCTGCCATGTGAAGACAAAAGAAGAACCCGACCAAGATCTTTCACCAAAAAGAAAAGGAGAAGAGAAACTAATGAAGATGCCTGGAAAAGAGAAAATATACACCCCATCTTAAGACAATTCGAAGGAGGATAAATACTCATTGAATCACAAGAGAAACCAGGTTCCATTCTAACATCACACTCAATCATTCAATACTTGATTTATTTCTTTGGAGTGGTCCTTTCCATCGCATTACTTGCGACACTCACTTATTCTCACGCAGAGGCCGGTCGCAGGGGATCCTCCCCTACGGTGAGTCTAAGAGTGTTAACTGTTTTGCAGGTCACAACCAAGTCATTCTAGCCATTTCGCCTTTGTAGAGTCAATCTATATTAGCCGGTTCTTTAACAACATTGGTTTGGACTTAATATCAAGATTAGAATCCAAAATCAAAAGTCAAAACTGAAACATAAATGAAAACCGAAAACCGAAAACAAAGCCAAAATCAAAAGGAAATTACAAACCAAAAACTAATACCAAATGGTTTTACAACCTAAAAAACAAAATATGTTTTAGTTTTAGTTTTACTTTAAAACTGAAGCAAATCGAATCATTCATACACCATATTGTAGGATGCTTTAGGGGGTGGGGGCACTGTCGCCTAGTCATGGGCAAAAAAACCGGTTCGGCCAAAAAAACGGAACCGGTTTCAAAGAAAAAACCGGTTTGGCCCAAACCGGTCCCAAACCGACCCGAACCGCCGGTTTGTATGCCGGTTTGGTAACCCCACCCTCAAACCGGTTTATAAACCGGTTTCAATAGTTAAAAACCGTTAAACCGGTTCTAAAACCGGTTTATTAAAAAAAACGGTTTCAAACCGGTCCGAATCGGTTTGACAGGTTCGAGTATCCGGTGAGCCAAACCGGTTTGTAACCCGAACCGGTTTGAACAAAAACCGGTTTGACTCCATGGCCAAAAAACCGGTTTGGTTTTGAACCCGAACCGGTTTGACCCCACGAACCGGTTTGTACACCTCTACTGTCGCCGCGACCTCACGGTGGGGGCCGGCACTGCGCGAAAATACCGTCGTCGGTCCCCCACGCCGTGATTTCCCTTCGCCGAACTACACTCCATCGCCTTCCCACACCCCCACAATTGACCGTTGAACGGTTACTTTTTTGACCGTTGCCCCCACCCCCACCCCCACAATTTCCTCTACTCTACTCACTAATAATTTAAAAAAAATGTCCCATATATATTCGAGATTTACCAACGAATCTAATTGAGAACGAAAATATAATTTTGGAGTTGCGCGATGAGACACATTTTAGACTTAGATTCGATCTCGTGGAACACGTTGCAGATAATGTGGATATCATGGTTTCGGATGACGAAAAATAATTTGTTTTACTATTGTTGTTATTTTTCTTGTATTTTTTTTAATTTTAAACTTGTTTTTTTATTTTAATCTAATTTTTAATTTTAATGAAGAAATTAAAAAAATAAATAAAATGGTGCGGTGCGGTGCGGTGTAGTCTGATATATTTTGATTGTTGGGTGTGTAATGTATTGTGGTGTGGTGTGGTGTAAACTGATATGTTTTGATTGGAAGACGTGTAATATAGTGTGGTGTGATCGGTCAGGTTTTAAAATAAATTAATTTGGCGCAAAGTCCATGAAGCACAAACGGTCCGCTTTACTTTCAATCCCTGTTTAATTTCTTTTTTTTTTTTCTGAATCCCAACCCCACCTCTAACCAGGCTTCCTCTTATGGTTTTATTTTCTTTCAACAAAGCTTCTAGAAACTTTTTTATTGTTTCATCATTTTAGTTCGTAAAAAATAATAATATTTTTGAATCTTTAAACTTTATTATAATACTAAACTAAGGGGTTTACCCCGCGCGTTGCCGCGTGTATTTTGTGCGTATACATATTTTTACAATCTGACTTGTTGCTTGTGATTAAAATGTAAAAAAATTTCAGGTTGCATGTGGATCTTTTATAAATACATACTATATAACTTGTTATCTACTTATCCTAAAAAAAGTCCAACTTACAACTATCTCTTTGCACTTGTTACAATTTGACTTGTTATTTGCAAAATGCAGGTATTAGTTCGTCCGAGATATGGCAAGAAGAAATTTCATTAATACATAGGATCAATAATGTTGTTTATACTATCATAAGATGTGATTACATAAAGGTATAGCATTTTTAATTTACAAAAACAAAACAGTAGGCATTATTCAATCGGAAACCTATGTTGATTCCTGCATCAAATTGATATTTTTAATTGTGTAAAGGGGAAAGGAGAATGGATGCTACGATGCTAACAATAAAAAAATTAGCATTTAGGATAAAAGTTTTGGATCTGAACTTTGAGTTTGAACCGATCCCAAGTCCAATCGAAGAACTAAACGTATCAAACTTTTGGATCGATGATAATGAGTTGAGTTTTAAGGAGTTAATTTCAAGCTCCGGTTGTATAATCTGCTCGATGAGAACTTTAGTGCCATCGAGAAGCTTTGAAGCGGGTGAAATCGTTGAACGCGGGTGTTGTGACATTGGAGGAATACGAAGCAAGTTTGAATAGGGTCAGATTTCTTCATCGCTTCAAGAAAGATATAGAAGCTTTATGGAAGTTTGATGGTGAGAGGTGAGGGAAATATATGAGAAAAAAGGGTTTTGCAGAAGAAAAAGAAAGAATAACTATTGTGTAGCATGGAAAGACTCCACATATTCTTACATTAACAACTTGTAAAAACAGCAACAACACATGTACGGTGGCATTGTAGCCACCTATATAGTGTTTTAATATATAGTATAATAAGCATCACGTTTTCACTCATCCAGTTCTGTTTAATAGTTACTATACTTACTAATAATATTATTTAATATTGTATAAATTAAAAATACTTTTTAATAAATAAAAAAATTCATTTTATTAATGTTATTTATAAAGAAATAATATTTTACAAAACAATGTTTTTTCAAAAACATAAAATTTATTTAAAATATAAAAATTAAAATTGATGTTTATAAAAAGCAAAAATATATAAATAAAAAATAATTAAAATTTTTATCGAACCATTTTTAAAAAATAAAATATTTAAAATTGATGTTTTTAAATAGTTAATTTTTTATAAACCAAAAATAATTAAAATGGGAGTTATGATAAAAAAAATTTCTAATTAAAATGCCATTTTTAATACGGTTTATTTTGAAAAAAAATGTTTGATTATTTATGTTTGAAAAAAACAAAAAGAAGTTTAATAACAAATGTTTACAAAGGTTGATATCATAGTTTTATTACTTATAGTTTTTACTCATACGTAATTTTAATCATAAGTTATCTTATTGTTTTATAATTAATAAATTTTTATTGTATTTAATATTTTTATTTATTTAACTAATATAATACACGAGTTTACTAAAATTAGTATATACGTACATGAATATAGGGTCAGATATATTAAAGTAGGATAACAATAATAATTTCAAAAGAAGACATACGAGTTGAGGCTTAGGATCATAAGAGAAAAGAAAAGGTGTAACGACGAAGATGTAGACGGTGATAATGTAATTTTTATTCTTACATTGGTGCACTACTTTTGAAATAATCTTATGGTTGCTAAATTTACGTAGGTGATGATTTTGGTTTTATCTTTTTGTTTAACGATATCTAAAGTCCGTTTTCGTATTTCTAAATTTACATTTTACACAGACATAACTTTTTCATGGTTTCAAAAAATACTACTACGATGTGTTTTCTTTATACGTCTTGGATGTTCAAAACTTAACCGCTGCAATACGCGGTATATCAACTAGTTATATCTAAAAATAGTTATAAAAGAACAAAATTATATTCAAAACTAATTATTACGCTGACAAATTAACAATTATAAAGTATTATACGTATAAGGAATATTAACCGTTAAGTCAGACTCTTTCATTATAAGGTTTATAGGTCTTCACAACTGCATTATATACACACACATATTTGATTTTAGAGAGATTATTACACCTAACTTTATCATGGAATGCAATAATCATATCGAAAGACTATAGGAATATCATATCAAATGAGGCCCTATCTGTGATATGATCATCAAACCCAGATTTTTGCCAACCTACTCCGTAAGGTTTAATAGAAACCAGATCCAAGCTTCACCACCTTTAGTTTCCGATAGCATATGCAACTAATAAAAAGCCATATAATTAATATTTATACTACATATAACGCTTAAGATTAACTACTATATTCTAATAGCTAGATATAACATCAAATAAGTATGTAAAATGATATATAGTTGGTCTTCTTTGAGCTTAAGATATTTTAAGTATTAGGTTTAAACCTAATTTAAGAGAGTTTTTCCACAACGGTGTGTTTGCTCTTTGATGGTTTTTCAGTGTGAGTCAAGGCCGGAATCTCAGAATTAGTATTTGCTATGCACAATTTCCTCCCTTCCTTATCGACATTAGCTGTATCCCATATCTCCCCATATCGTATTTAACTAGACCCCATCCCTCGCTTTGACTGTTCACCATATGTGTATCGTACCGACCCCATATCATACGTACAATAATTGATTCCTTCTCCCCATATCACTCATTCACATGCCATCTCATTGTTCACCCGGAAAATCTTCTTGTTTAAGACAGATCGCTTCCCTCAGTCAGCGGGCTCCAGCTCACTCAAGAATGGGACGGCAGTGGTCCGCCGGCAAGCTCGTTCTGATCTTGGACGCAGTACATTGGAATCCTGAAGCACCACCACGAACGCTACCGCGCGTCCGCCTGCGGTGCGGTAAGGCACCACCCTGTTGTGCCAGCAGCCAACTCCGGCGTGTCAGCTTAGTTATCCTCATCAAGCCACTTACTTGATGTCTAGCTTCCCAACTGGTAGACGGTTCCTTTTCCCCCCGGATCAATGAAGAAGGGAGAACTTGATTCTTCCGAAGAACCGGAAGCGAAGCGCTATGCCGGGGCGGGGGGACGGGAAAAGAAACGGCTCCGAAGAAAGAAATTGGGGTTCCCAATGCTTCTCCACGCTCAACGAGATGCGCCAACCTCGGGATGCTTTACTCCTAACCCCACAAGGTTCCGAGACGGAGCTTAACCTGAGTCTCGGTTAAGAATGGCGAGCCGACCCGGCAATATAACATAAGAAGGGCTAATAGCACAATGGCGGTGCAGCCAACACAAGTCATTACAAATGATTTACTTCCACAACTTTTCTAGATTCGATGGTATTCTCTTGCTAAAGCACCTCGCATGTAAGCACCAGAAATACAAATCCAAAGGGCACATGTAGCCATGCCATGAAATACAAAGGGCTAGCCAACAAATGATAAGAAGGGCACGCACGTGAAGCAAGGGGATGGGCCATCATATTAGCTCAAGGAGTACTAAAATTAAAATAGAAAAATAGAAGTGTTGCATTTGTGACGCATATGTACATGCGTTGCAAACTATCCAATCTTTTAGTAGTGAATTTTTTTCACATTAAATAAACTATACAATTCGCCACTTAATTCCCTCTCTAGGTGGAAGGATTTTGAAATCCTACAAGCAAGGGAATTTGAGGTGAAACATTCCCATGGGTTTACATTTTATTACTCACTCAAATATAATTTTACTTGAAAATTATACTAGTTTCTCAATTCCATTCCATTCCTTCAAACCAAACGCTCCCTAAGATAGAAAGAAAGACTAGAGACTGAGAGAGAGTTGCAATCTTCGTGATTCAATCGGCTATCAGCGAGAAACACGAACTGCATCCTTTACTCTCAACCTTAACCATCGTGACGGAGGTAGGTTTTGCTATAAATATTGCCACCGCTAATGGTGCAGGCGTCGATCCATGTGATACTTTTAAGGACTTCTAAGGTCATGGGCTAAGTTAGAAGATAAACTACCAACCAGTTGCGTGGAGTCAGGGGTGTTTATTTTATTTAATTTATATTAGACTATTTCTTTATTTAAGAATAAAAATGTGTACAATAATATAATAAACATATTCATGTTAATGGATAATATTTATTTGAGTTAATTACATAAATAATCCCTGTGGTTTATCTAAAGTAACAGTTTTGGGTACTAAGCAAAAAAAGTAACAGGTTGGGGTATTATGTTTTCAATTTAGTAACTAGATTGGGTATTAGGACTAACATACATTAACTTTTCTGTTAAGTTTAGTTAAAATGACCAAAATACCCTTTGAGGGACTGTTTTTGTAAACTTACCTCTTTTTAAATCAGGGACTATTTGTGTAATTTAGTTATAACCAACCCCAACCCATCCTCCCACCATCATAGCCCTTTTCAGACCACCACCACCGTTAAATCCACCACCGCCACTGCCCAACACCATTCATCCACCACCGTCCCTGCCCATCACCATTCATCCACCACCGCCGCTGCCCAATACCATTCATCCATCGCCGTCGCTGCCCATCACCATTCATCCACCACCGTCACTGCCCATCACCATTCAATCCACCATCGTTGACATCTATCTCTGCAAGCCATCGGCCACCTGGCTCACCACCCAACCCTCCTGCCCACCAGCCACCAGCCCACAATCCAACACCCATAAGCACCACGATGACCAGCCACCATCACTAACATTACCGCATCATCACCCCCATCACAGCATACCGGCGGTGATAGATGTAATATATATATATATATATATATATATATATATATATATATATATATATATATATATATATATATATATATATATATATATATATATATATGGGTGTGTGTGTGTGTTATATAATAT
This sequence comes from Flaveria ramosissima, assembly GCA_025215565.1. Taxonomy (NCBI): domain Eukaryota; kingdom Viridiplantae; phylum Streptophyta; class Magnoliopsida; order Asterales; family Asteraceae; genus Flaveria; species Flaveria ramosissima. The sequence continues at coordinate 49,044,241 of CM046044.1, forward strand.
TATTTTTATTAAATTACACTAGTGGTCCCTCTAGTTTACATAATAAGTCATTAAAGTGAAAAGACCAAAATACCCTTATATTTAATAAAAAATCTAACGTTTGTTAGTGTTAATACTCAAACTTGTTACTTTTTTTGCTTAATACCCAAACTCGTCACTTTAGATAAACCACAGGAACTATTTATGTAATTAACTCTATTTATTTTATATTTAATAGTGGAGTTAATTATATAAATGGTTCATGTGGTTTATTTAAAATAACAGGTTTGGGTACTAAGTAAAAAAAATAACAGGTTGGGGTATCATGTTTTTAGTTTTGTAACTAGATTGGGTATTAAGACTAACAGACGTTAACTTTTCTGTTAAATTTAGTTAAAATGACCAAAATACCCTTTGAGGGGCTATTATTGTAAATTTACCTCTTTTTAAATCAGGGACTATTTGTGTATGTCACACCCCGACCGACGGCGGAATCATCGGGGCGGACGAATGGGAGACGATTGCTCATAGCACATGGAACTAAATAAGTTGTAATAATATTAAATATCATTTATCATTGAACATTTCAAACAAATAAGTCCATACAATACAAGAACTTCAAACAAAGAAATAACATATTTAGTTAAACTAGGTCCAAGTCTTATATGAGCACAAAAAGATCTTCAAGCATCAAACCTGAAACATGTTAAAAATAAAAGGTCAACTATAAAGTTGGTGAGTTCCCATGGTTTAAACACACACATATATGTATATATATAAAAGGGTTACAAGTAGCAATTCATGTCCATGGTTACAAGTTAGCAAGCTTATAGAACACATACAGTTACAACCAAACCTCGACTTGATTACAAGTATATAAGATTGGCTAAGTGTATTTGGTTCCCATGATGAACAAGCATACGTCATCAGGAGTCGGCAATACATCGACTTTAGCACCAAATAGGCTTGTCAGGCCCAAAGATCTAAGACGTCGCCAGGCTAGCAATAGTTAATGATTGTAAACAAAATATGTATCTCATATAAGACTTACAATAACACAAATAACCATGACAAAAAGGTAAAGATGAATTGCATGTGCATTTACAAGTATCAAGATGTTTACAAGTGTAAGTTTATAAGGTTAATATGTTTCACCCCAAAAGGTGTGAAATAAAGTAAAAAGGGACATGGAGAACTCACATGGAAAACTCACAAGTATAGTGATGGTTGTAGAGTACATAAGAAATCTTGGATGTCAAGAGTCAAAGGTGATGTCCTAAATGATAAAAAAATAATAACTTGAGGTTGGAATTCATTACAAGAAGTTAGGACATTTAGAGAATGCTAAAAAGCTAAAGGTAGATTGAAAAAGGATTATTGCATCAATTTTAGATTCTGGACAGAATGTTTGGTATGTGTTTGAACAGGTTTTAAAAATAGAAAACGGTTTCATAAAATTATAAGAATTTATACTTGACTAGTTCAAAGTCTCCCGGACAACTTTCATTCAGAAACATTTTTATGAAAACATCTTTAGATAGGTCAAACAAGCAGCACAAGACAGAAGGTGCTGAAATGCGCACTTATCTTGCGAAGGCTATTGTTGAGTCGTCCGATTGAGTTTGAAGACGTATAAACTGTCATTGAAAAGGTAATTCAATGAACTTAACAATGGAGTCTGAGTTTACCCAAATTTAGTTTGTTATGATCAAGTTATGGTCTGTTGAAGTAAGACTATATTCTGCCAGAATTGTAGTAAGGCACTTATGTGCACTTTTAAAATTGTTAATACATGAAACGGGTTAGAACAATTTATTATGTCAATATATGGTATATTAATCTTCATTTGAGTTATAAAAATATTCTAAGACTTTAGCATAGCCATCATTTAGAACAATAATCTTGCGGAATAACCGAATGCGGCGGCATAGCCGTCCATATGCAAACGGGATTCTTTGTTTTTGTTAGTGTGTTGTTAGCTTGATTTAGGAATGTTAGTGATTGTTATAAGATTAATGATTATTAAAATTTTAATTATCAAATGATAATTATTAAAATAAATAGAGATTTGGTAGAAGAAAGAATAATAGTAAGAACATAAAGTCACGAAAACAATTGGATGTTAGGATGATTAAAATGTATAATATAAAAACAATAAAGGATTACCTTAGTATTAAGAATTCTTGAAATTTATTGTAAAATAAAATTCTTCAAATTAATCATAACCAATGGATGAAAAAAAGATATGAGAGTGAGATTTTTAGAGAATGAGCAAATGAAAAGTGAGGCCTAAGCCTTGCTTTTATACTTGAGGTTAGGAGGAGATTATGAATGGTGTTAATGGTGATTTAAAAGTCTTTTAAAAGGGGGTTATGATTGGAATTTGAAATAAATATAAAACTAAATAATTTAAATAAATAAAAGAATAATTATAATTTAAAATTTAAATTCTTGAAGACTCTAATTTTAACAACTTTTTTATAAAATATTTATAGACTTTATAAAACCAATTTGAATAATCAATCAAATTATTTATTTTTTAATCTTTATAACTTTTATAAAACTTGTAAACTTTATAATTTGATTATTTATTTTCAGTATTTAAAATTCATAATTACTAACAAAAATTTATAAGTTTATTAAAATTCATTTTATAACTTTATAAGTTTTAATAAGTCTTTTCCATTTAGTTATTTGTTGTAACATGATTAATAAACTTTATAATTTTATGAAAAAAATTATTTATCAATCAATAAGTTGATTACATATTTAATGTATTTGATCCATTTATTAAATAAATTAATCATGGAAGCTCAAAATGGGTTCGAGTTTGGGTTTTTAACTTGAAAAATTGCGGATGTTACAGTCTCCCCTACTTTAAGAAATTTCGTCCCGAAATTTAATCACGAAGGGACTAATTTCAAGGATATGAGGAGACTTGGATTTCCTTGTCACATTTGCAAGTGACACTTGCACGTTTGAATAAGTTTAGTTATGATGTTTTACTATGCTTAAGTTTGTTAAAATTCATAATTTATGATTTTATGTTCTTATTGGCAAAGGGGGTACAAGATTAAATTAGAAATTTAATTGATAAGCTTTTGTATTTCAGACAGTTTGAGATGATTAAGAAGGTTTCAGCATGAGTGTAGCACCAAGCATTGAATCAATTCGAGACTCGACTTAGCAAACATGAGGAATTAGTCAAGACACTTTTGGATGGGTTATAAATTTCATAAGTGCTTCTCAAACAGATAAATTTAACAAGGTTCTTAGATGATCAATTCTTGTTTACTTATGTCATTGAGGTTTCAAAGTTTCATTAGGTTAAGGTTGTTACAAGAACCGTGTTTGTTAAGATTAAAGATTCAATTTAGGCAGGGAGTATCATTGTTATAGGTTTTCAGGATAAGTGCGGTTTTGAGGGAAGACGTTTAGAAAGATTATTAAGGGACATTAAGAGAAATGGGATAATGGGTTCTAAGATTTAGAGGACAAAATCAATGATGAAACGATTCAAAATAACAAGATGTTTCGAGTGTAACGTTCGGTTTACAAACCAAAGCAATACATTGACTTATCAAAGTATTATGTCAACTACAATCTTAATGAAGACATGCGTACCTATAAGCGGACACTCACCCCAAGGGTTCCCAGGTAAGGTAAACAGATCCATCAGTTGATTTGGATTTATATGAATACCTGATCGATGTCGTGTGGTCGGTCAAAAATATATATTAAAGAGTACCTAATCACCCTTAATAGTAAAGGGTAAGCAGGGTGTCGAATCCACAGGGAATCACAGGAAAGTGCTAGTAACGATTAAACTAAAAGAATTAAACATTGAAAAAGGAAATTGCTTGATTAATTGAATTGGGAATTAATTAATTTAACGAAATAAAGTTTAAGTTTTTTAACAATCTTGATTGAAAAGCAATCCACTTCAGGATTCAGGTTTGGCAAAGTTACAATCTTTCTTAAATGAACCCTAATGAGAAGCCATTAATGGTGACCTATACATGATATGATTTACGTGATAATTATGGATTAAAGTTTAAAGGACCTTATTCACACAATTACCAATTTGAATCATGAAACCCTAAGTCTAATAATTACTCACACAATGATTAAATACAACCAAAGTTAAAGAATATCAAAATTAGGTTAAATCATAGTTAAACCGTTTAACGAATCAAATCATAAATTGAATCCAAAAGAACTTAAAAGGTTCAAGATTCAATCCCAATCTAGGTTACAAACGAAGAAAAACTAGAACTTGCACAAACCCGTCCCCCGAAGTGAATCACAATGGATTTAGCCTTGCATCTTCATCGATTCTTCAACAAAAACGTAATTGATCATGTTATTCGGATGAAATCGACGTTCTTGATGTTAGAAGAGCTTGAGAAGGATCCCCGATTGCCAAATTTCGTTCCAGATTGCTGTGTGTAAAGATGTTTTTCGAATTAGGGTTTTTTTTCTTTTAAATCCCTTCAAAATAGGCTCCATCTCAACAAAAACCCGGACCCCGGCGTCGGTGGCGCCTATGGAGGCGTCAGTGGCGCCACCTTCCTGTGCAATCTTGATTTTCATGTGTAGTTTTTCGAGACCTTTCCGTTGATAGGTTATGGGTCCCGTAACTCAATTCCTAGCTCAAGTTATGCCCGTTTTAAGATATCGTTGTCGTGTAACTTCGGTTTATCATATCTTTACTTTTTGAGCTCCGATTCTCGTCTCGTTTCTTCCAATTTCTTCGTATTCTTCACGTTTAACCTACAACCACAAAATAATCCCAAAAGTAACTCTAATTCTCATAAATTTACATGTAAACCATGAAAATAAAGTCATTAATCATTGAACTTTCACCACCCGATCACAATCCCCACACTTACCTTTTGCTTGTCCTCAAGCAAAGCTCAATTTTAATTTACAAAACCATCATTGATAATTTATCTCACTAGTCACCTATTAAAGATTAACTAAGGTCAAAGGTCATGCCCCGTTCACACGACTTACATCGTCTAATGGATTTATATTCTAGCAAGTCAATCATGAGTAAAATAAGACATCACCCAACTAATATTATCATGATTTTGATTTTTAATCTCATGTACACACCCCTCACAATAATTCACTCCTCTCGGTTAATTTCTGGACTAGTAAAAGATGTACTAGTGTAATCACTCACTAACCCAATATACCACGTTGTCCACATAAGCTTGTATAGCGATAACACCTCCACCATTTGCATAGATCTTGCACACGTCTAAAGGACTTATGGGTTTTGGGTTTAGGCACGGGTAGGAAGTTTTGACTTTTAAACATGGCTAACATACATCTAACTATAACCCAAATCATTAAACCATCCTTATCAACATGACTCAAAGAGCTAAATCACTTTAATCCTTTTTTCTTCCCTTTTTTTTCATTTTTTTTTTCTTTATTCCCCTTTTTTTTTTTCTTTCTCATTCATTTTTTTTTTCATAATATAAGCTTGACTTTGGATGCTCTTTCACTTTGAATGGCTTAACGATTGGTTATCAACTAATAACTTGGGCTTCATGTCTTGGGTTCAACAAAAGAATGGTTTAAGGCTCAACGTGGCTACTAAGGGAAATGATGGATGAAACTGACAACCGTTTAACAAGTAGATGGGTTCCTAGATTGCCTCTATCATTCATGTGCAAACACCTTGCTTATGGTATTGGTATGCATCAACAACACAAGTTCTGTAACAACATTAATATATGGCCTACCCTCAACAATTGAATATGTGTATGATGTGTATGAAGTCATAGGCTCAAAATCTCACCAAGTAGGAATTTAGGCTGCCGATGTGCACATGAGTTTATTATATCAAATACTTGTTAACACTAACTGGGTATCCATCATATTTCCACGAATGACCTGCTAGAACACTTTTTCTGAACTTGAGGAACATGGCCATGACCTAAGATCTATATCACTCTCTAATAAACAACAAGTGAGGGTTCTAGTTTCATAAACACACTGAGCTTTACTTGAAAACTTTTGCACAAATTCACATTTTGCAAAATAAATTAAAAATTTTTCTAATTTTTACCATTGTTACCCTAATTTGCATGACCCCCCTCATCCCCACACTTAAGATGTACATTGCCCCCAATGTACTAACTAAATGTTACTATTAGTGTGAGAACAAGAGAATTTTAAGATCAAATCCAATCTTATCACATTCTCAAATCATTTACAATCAGTCGGGGACTCACCATTAATAACCAAAAATTAAAACTAACTTCAAATTAACTATTTTTAACAATTAATAAGGGAAACGAATGCACCTGGTTATATCTTTATGGCAAGATCTTAATTGTACTAGTGATCTTCAACGTCTCGTCCACTAATCTACAAAACATACTAAACCCCGTGTAGAACCGAAGTTCTCACTTCATGATTAGCACCTTACATTTAAATCAATAATGCATCCACTTCCCCACACTTAAAGTATTGCATTGTCTTCAATGCATCTTTCAAGTGAAAATTTGATTTAAAATAGTTAACTTTTTTAATAAATAGAAAAAAAATCACTTTGATAAACGTCCTAAACTCACTTTCGTAGGAATCACGGTTGCATTTAGCATATGCAACAAGCCTTTTAAACCATCCGATAGACCCGGGTGGACGAGTGTAGTCTCGTGAGGGTTTCTAGTGAACACACCCACAAAGTTCTTAAAGTAAAATAAAATTATAAATAAATAAATAAAAAATCAATAAAAAAACAAAATGCCTTGGGTTGCCTCCCAAGTAGCGCTAAGTTTTAGGTCTTCAGCCAGACCGTACCTGATATTTGTTATGGTGGCTTAAGTGCACATTTGCCTACCGAATTCCCGATAAACGCTCGGTAGTTGACATGCCAGTTTCGTAGTTGCTTTCCAATAATCGGCAAGTCAATTGAATATTTGGTGCGGAGCCACTTTATGACGATTTTTCCAATGTCTTGTAATGTCACCTTTTTTTTCTTTGTCCTCAAACCCTCTTCTCCAACTTTGTTTGTTGGAATGATAAGCACGGGAGAAGGATCAGGATAACCTTGGATTATTTTAGGCTTTGGCTCATCTAAAGGTGTTATGTCTTCTATCAACTTTAAGCATACATGTTCCTGCTCTTGAAGTTCTGTAACCTCTTCAAACACATCACTATCAATCACGGTATCCTTATCCAACTCAAATCGCTCTTGTCTTAGTTGAGCCATATCCTCAACCAGTTGGCCAACTTGCTTAACCAATACCTTGAGTGTTTTATCTCTTTCTTTGTCTTCTTTTTTCATTTCTATCAACATGTTCAAGATTTCATCATGGTTAGAGTTCATCGAACCTTGGCGCTTCTCGTATAACACTTGAAAATATTCAGGATAGTAGTCATCATCCTCCTCTTGGTAACTTGATAAATTTGACATCTTGGGTTCATAGTGGTTGACATCCCATTGTTGGGCATATTTGTATTCTATGTTTGGATGAGAATATTCTTGAAAATATGATGGTGGAGGTGCTTCATAGTGTGGATAATATGAGTTGGTTTCTTCATATTCATAGTTTGCCCTCACATATCCCATTTGTCGCCTGTATTCAGAACATCTTCTTTCTATGTTTCCATATTTTCTCTCGAACATTGGACAATCTTGAACCCAATGATAAAGACTTCCGCAACACATACATGGATCATTATCCCAGTCGTAATCCATGATAATATCAAAATTCTTGAGATTATACTAAGCGTGCAAATAAACTACCTGCAAACAAGAAGGAGATACCACGCGTAATTCCGAACGACAAAAGAATAAATAAATGAAAAATAAGAAAAAGAAAATCTTTTTGTTTTTTTTTAAGGATTTTTTTAGAAAATAAATAACTATTACTAACACTAAGCGCAACGATTCCCCGGCAACGGCGCCATTTTGATCGATGTCGTGTGGTCGGTCAAAAATATATATTAAAGAGTACCTAATCACCCTTAATAGTAAAGGGTAAGCAGGGTGTCGAATCCACAGGGAATCACAGGAAAGTGCTAGTAACGATTAAACTAAAAGAATTAAACATTGAAAAAGGAAATTGCTTGATTAATTGAATTGGGAATTAATTAATTTAACGAAATAAAGTTTAAGTTTTTTAACAATCTTGATTGAAAAGCAATCCACTTCAGGATTCAGGTTTGGCAAAGTTACAATCTTTCTTAAATGAACCCTAATGAGAAGCCATTAATGGTGACCTATACATGATATGATTTACGTGATAATTATGGATTAAAGTTTAAAGGACCTTATTCACACAATTACCAATTTGAATCATGAAACCCTAAGTCTAATAATTACTCACACAATGATTAAAAACAACCAAAGTTAAAGAATATCAAAATTAGGTTAAATCATAGTTAAACCGTTTAACGAATCAAATCATAAATTGAATCCAAAAGAACTTAAAAGGTTCAAGATTCAATCCCAATCTAGGTTACAAACGAAGAAAAACTAGAACTTGCACAAACCCGTCCCCCGAAGTGAATCACAATGGATTTAGCCTTGCATCTTCATCGATTCTTCAACAAAAACGTAATTGATCATGTTATTCGGATGAAATCGACGTTCTTGATGTTAGAAGAGCTTGAGAAGGATCCCCGATTGCCAAATTTCGTCCCAGATTGCTGTGTGTAAAGATGTTTTTCGAATTAGGGTTTTTTTTCTTTTAAATCCCTTCAAAATAGGCTCCATCTCAACAAAAACCCGGACCCCGGCGTCGGTGGCGCCTATGGAGGCGTCAGTGGCGCCACCTTCCTGTGCAATCTTGATTTTCATGTGTAGTTTTTCGAGACCTTTCCGTTGATAGGTTATGGGTCCCGTAACTCAATTCCTAGCTCAAGTTATGCCCGTTTTAAGATATCGTTGTCGTGTAACTTCGGTTTATCATATCTTTACTTTTTGAGCTCCGATTCTCGTCTCGTTTCTTCCAATTTCTTCGTATTCTTCACGTTTAACCTACAACCACAAAATAATCCCAAAAGTAACTCTAATTCTCATAAATTTACATGTAAACCATGAAAATAAAGTCATTAATCATTGAACTTTCACCACCCGATCAATACCTTGCCTAGACAGAACACCTCAAGATACAGGCATCCCACTCTTCCAGCATTACATGTTTCAAGTTATAGGACATAGACTTTGACGAGACTTGAAAACCACGAATAAAGATTCAAAGCTCATTTTGAAAACCATTTGATTTAGGCATATAATGCCTTAGAATATGATTTAAGGTTCGTGTGTGCATTGATAAGATTCAAAGTATAAGAATAAGCATATAAGGCATATAATCACATAATCAAATATAAACATATAAGCACATAAGATCCTATCTAAGCATATAAAATTCATGAGAGGACTCATGTGTAAGGGTACTTAGTTATAGTCTAGGTCATTCCATTTCTAATAACCTAATTCCCTATAACCATGGCTCTGATACCAATCTGTCACACCCCGACCGACGGCGGAATCATCGGGGCGGACGAATGGGAGACGATTGCTCATAGCACATGGAACTAAATAAGTTGTAATAATATTAAATATCATTTATCATTGAACATTACAAAACAAATAAGTCCATACAATACAAGTACTTCAAACAAAGAAATAACATATTTAGTTAAACTAGGTCCAAGTCTTATATGAGCACAAGAAGATCTTCAAGCATCAAACCTGAAACATGTTAAAAATAAAAGGTCAACTATAAAGTTGGTGAGTTCCCATGGTTTAAACACACACATATATGTATATATATAAAAGGGTTACAAGTAGCAATTCATGTCCATGGTTACAAGTTAGCAAGCTTATAGAACACATACAGTTACAACCAAACCTCGACTTGATTACAAGTATATAAGATTGGCTAAGTGTATTTGGTTCCCATGATGAACAAGAATACGTCATCAGGAGTCGGCAATACATCGACTTTAGCACCAAATAGGCTTGTCAGACCCAAAGATCTAAGACGTCGCCAGGCTAGCAATAGTTAATGATTGTAAACAAAATATGTATCTCATATAAGACTTACAATAACACAAATAACCATGACAAAAAGGTAAAGATGAATTGCATGTGCATTTACAAGTATCAATATGTTTACAAGTGTAAGTTTATAAGGTTAACATGTTTCACCCCAAAAGGTGTGAAATAAAGTAAAAAGGGGCATGGAGAACTCACATGGAAAACTCACAAGTATAGTGATGGTTGTAGAGTACATAAGAAATCTTGGATGTCAAGAGTCAAAGGTGATGTCCTAAATGATAAAAAAAACAATAACTTGAGGTTGGAATTCATTACAAGAAGTTAGGACATTATGAGAATGCTAAAAAGCTAAAGGTAGATTCAAAAAGGATTATTGCATCAATTTTAGATTCTGGACAGAATGTTTGGTATGTATTTGAACAGGTTTTAAAAATAGAAAACGGTTTCATAAAATTATAAGAATTTGTACTTGACTAGTTCAAAGTCTCCCGGACAACTTTTATTCAGAAACATTTTTATGAAAACATCTTTAGATAGGTCAAACAAGCAGCACAAGACAGAAGGTGCTGAAATGCGCACTTATCTTGCGAAGGCTATTGTTGAGTCGTCCGATTGAGTTTGAAGACGTATAAACTGTCCTTGAAAAGGTAATTCAATGAATTTAACAATGGAGTCTGAGTTTACTCAAATTTAGTTTGTTATGATCAAGTTATGGTCTATTGAAGTAAGACTATATTCTGCCAGAATTGTAGTAAGGCACTTATGTGCACTTTTAAAATTGTTAATACATGAAACGGGTTAGAACAATTTATTATGTCAATATATGGTATATTAATCTTCATTTGAGTTATAAAAATATTCTAAGACTTTAGCATAGCCATCATTTAGAACAATAATCTTGCGGAATAACAAAATGCGGCGGCATAGCCGTCCATATGCAAACGGGATTCTTTGTTTTTGTTAGTGTGTTGTTAGCTTGATTTAGAAATGTTAGTGATTGTTATAAGATTAATGATTATTAAAATGTTAATGATCAAATGATAATTATTAAAATAAATAGAGATTTGGTAGAAGAAAGAATAATAGTAAGAACATAAAGTCACGAAAACAATTGGATGTTAGGATGATTAAAATGTATAATATAAAAACAATAAAGGATTACCTTAGTATTAAGAATTCTTGAAATTTCTTGTAAAATAAAATTCTTCAAATTCATCATAACCAATGGATGAAAGAAAGATATGAGAGTGAGATTTTTAGAGAATGAGCAAATGAAAAGTGAGGCCTAAGCCTTGCTTTTATACTTGAGGTTAGGAGGAGGTTATGAATGGTGTTAATGGTGATTTATAAGTCTTTTAAAAGGGGGTTATGATTGGAATTTGAAATAAATATAAAATTAAATAATTTAAATAAATAAAAGAATAATTATAATTTAAAATTTAAATTCTTGAAGACTCTAATTTTAACAACTTTTTTATAAAATATTTATAGACTTTATAAAACCAATTTGAATAATCAATCAAATTATTTATTTGTTAATCTTTATAACTTTTATAAAACTTGTAAACTTTATAATTTGATTATTTATTTTCAGTATTTAAAATTCATAATTACTAACAAAACTTTATAAGTTTATTAAAATTTATTTTATAACTTTATAAGTTTTAATAAGTCTTTTTCATTTAGTTATTTGTTGTAACATGATTAATAAACTTTATAATTTTATGAAAAAAATTATTTATCAATCAAAAAGTTGATTACATATTTAATGTATTTGATCCATTTATTAAATAAATTAATCATGGAAGCTCAAAATGGGTTCGGGTTTGGGTTTTTAACTTGAAAAATTGCGGATGTTACAGTCTCCCCTACTTTAAGAAATTTCGTCCCGAAATTTAATCACGAAAGGACTAATTTCAAGGATATGAGGAGACTTGGATTTCCTTGTCACATTTGCAAGTGACACTTGCACGTTTGAATAAGTTTAGTTATGATATTTTACTATGCTTAAGTTTGTTAAAATTCATAATTTATGATTTTATGTTCTTATTGGCAAAGGGGGTACAAGATTAAATTAGAATTTTTAATTGATAAGCTTTTGTATTTCAGACAGTTTGAGATGATTAAGAAGGTTTCACCATGAGTGTAGCACCAAGCATTGAATCAATTCGAGACTCGACTTAGCAAACATGAGGAATAAGTCAAGACACTTTTGGATGGGTTATAAATTTCATAAGTGCTTCTCAAACAGATAAATTTAACAAGGTTCTTAGATGATCAATTCTTGTTTACTTATGTCATTGAGGTTTCAAATTTTCATTAGGTTAAGGTTGTTACAATAACCGTGTTTGTTAAGATTAAAGATTCAATTTAGGCAGGGAGTATCATTGTTATAGGTTTTCAGGATAAGTGCGGTGTTGAGGGAAGACGTTTAGAAAGATTATTAAGGGACATTAAGAGAAATGGGATAATGGGTTCTAAGATTTAGAGGACAAAATCAATGATGAAACGATTCAAAATAACAAGATGTTTCGAGTGTAACGTTCGGTTTACAAACCAAAGCAATACGTTGACTTATCAAAGTATTATGTCAACTACAACCTTAATGAAGACATGCGTACCTATAAGCGGACACTCGCCCCAAGGGTTCCCAGGTAAGGTAAACGGATCCATCGGTTTATTTGGATTTATATGAATACCTTGCCTAGACAGAACACCTCAAGATACAGGCATCACGCTCTTCCAGCATTACATGTTTCAAGTTGTAGGACATAGACTTTGACGAGACTTGAAAACCACGAATAAAGATTCAAAGCTCATTTTGAAAACCATTTGATTTAGGCATATAATGCCTTAGAATATAAATAAGGTTCGTGTATGCATTGATAAGATTCAAAGTATAAGAATAAGCATATAAGGCATATAATCACATAATCAAATATAAACATATAAGCACAAAAGATCCTATCTAAGCATATAAAATTCATTAGAGGAATCATGTGTAAGGGTGTTTAGTTATAGTCTAGGTCATTCTATTTCTAATAACCTAATTCCCTATAACCATGGCTCTGATTCCAATCTGTCACACCCCGACCGACGGCAGAATCATCGGGGCGGACGAATGGGAGACGATTGCTCATAGCACATGGAACTAAATAAGTTGTAATAATATTAAATATCATTTATCATTGAACATTACAAAACAAATAAGTCCATACAATACAAGAACTTCAAACAAAGAAATAACATATTTAGTTAAACTAGGTCCAAGTCTTATATGAGCACAAAAAGATCTTCAAGCATCAAACCTGAAACATGTTAAAAATAAAAGGTCAACTATAAAGTTGGTGAGTTCCCATGGTTTAAACACACGCATATATGTATATATATAAAAGGGTTACAAGTAGCAATTCATGTCCATGGTTACAAGTTAGCAAGCTTATAAAACACATACAGTTACAACCAAACCTCGACTTGATTACAAGTATATAAGATTGGCTAAGTGTATTTGGTTCCCATGATGAACAAGAATACGTCATCAGGAGTCGGCAATACATCGACTTTAGCACCAAATAGGCTTGTCAGGCCCAAAGATCTAAGACGTCGCCAGGCTAGCAATAGTTAATGATTGTAAACAAAATATGTATCTCATATAAGACTTACAATAACACAAATAACCATGACAAAAAGGTAAAGATGAATTGCATGTGCATTTACAAGTATCAAGATGTTTACAAGTGTAAGTTTATAAGGTTAACATGTTTCACCCCAAAAGGTGTGAAATAAAGTAAAAAGGGGCATGGAGAACTCACATGGAAAACTCACAAGTATAGTGATGGTTGTAGAGTACATAAGAAATCTTGGATGTCAAGAGTCAAAGGTGATGTCCTAAATGATAAAAAAAACAATAACTTGAGGTTGGAATTCATTACAAGAAGTTAGGACATTTAGAGAATGCTAAAAAGCTAAAGGTAGATTGAAAAAGGATTATTGCATCAATTTTAGATTCTGGACAGAATGTTTGGTATGTGTTTGAACAGGTTTTAAAAATAGAAAACGGTTTCATAAAATTATAAGAATTTATACTTGACTAGTTCAAAGTCTCCCGGACAACTTTCATTCAGAAACATTTTTATGAAAACATCTTTAGATAGGTCAAACAAGCAGCACAAGACAGAAGGTGCTGAAATGCGCACTTATCTTGCGAAGGCTATTGTTGAGTCGTCCGATTGAGTTTGAAGACGTATAAACTGTCATTGAAAAGGTAATTCAATGAACTTAACAATGGAGTCTGAGTTTACCCAAATTTAGTTTGTTATGATCAAGTTATGGTCTGTTGAAGTAAGACTATATTCTGCCAGAATTGTAGTAAGGCACTTATGTGCACTTTTAAAATTGTTAATACATGAAACGGGTTAGAACAATTTATTATGTCAATATATGGTATATTAATCTTCATTTGAGTTATAAAAATATTCTAAAACTTTAGCACACCCATCATTTAGAACAATAATCTTGCGGAATAACCAAATGCGGCGGCATAGCCGTCCATATGCAAACGGGATTCTTTGTTTTTGTTAGTGTGTTGTTAGCTTGATTTAGGAATGTTAGTGATTGTTATAAGATTAATAATTATTAAAATGTTAATGATCAAATGATAATTATTAAAATAAATAGTGATTTGGTAGAAGAAAGAATAATAGTAAGAACATAAAGTCATGAAAACAATTGGATGTTAGGATGATTAAAATGTATAATATAAAAACAATAAAGGATTACCTTAGTATTAAGAATTCTTGAAATTTCTTGTAAAATAAAATTCTTCAAATTCATCATAACCAATGGATGAAAGAAAGATATAAGTGTGAGATTTTTAGAGAATGAGCAAATGAAAAGTGAGGCCTAAGCCTTGCTTTTATACTTGAGGTTAGGAGGAGGTTATGAATGGTGTTAATGGTGATTTATAAGTCTTTTAAAAGGGGGTTATGATTGGAATTTGAAATAAATATAAAATTAAATAATTTAAATAAATAAAAGAATAATTATAATTTAAAATTTAAATTCTTGAAGACTCTAATTTTAAAAACTTTTTTATAAAATATTTATAGACTTTACAAAACCAATTTGAATAATCAATCAAATTATTTATTTGTTAATCTTTATAACTTTTATAAAACTTGTAAACTTTATAATTTGATTATTTATTTTCAGTATTTAAAATTCATAATTACTAACAAAACTTTATAAGTTTATTAAAATTCATTTTATAACTTTATAAGTTTTAATAAGTCTTTTCCATTTAGTTATTTGTTGTAACATGATTAATAAACTTTATAATTTTATGAAAAAAATTATTTATCAATCAATAAGTTGATTACATATTTAATGTATTTGATCCATTTATTAAATAAATTAATCATGGAAGCTCAAAATGGGTTCGAGTTTGGGTTTTTAACTTGAAAAATTGCGAATGTTACAGTGTAGTTTAGTTATAACCAACCCCAACCCATCCTTCAACTATCGTAGCCCTTTTCAGACCACCACTGCCGCTGTCCAACACCATTCATCCACCACTATCGCCGCCCATCACCATTCACTCCACCACTGAAGCCCACCACAACCCTTCTTTCCACCACTGTCGACGCCCAAGACTATTCAATCCACCACCACCGCCCACCACCATTATTCAATCCACCACTGCAGCCCACCACCACCATTAAATCCACCACCGCAACACACCGCCACCGCTACCCATTCCCATTTCATACCACCAACACCATTCAAACCACCACCGCTTCCCTAAAATCGTCACCGAAAACCCTAAAATCATCAAAGGGGAAAATATCAGCCACCATCACCACCATCTCCGATTGCTAGGGCGATATCGTCGCCATCTTCTTTAACGATTGAACATCGTTCAGGAAGAAGGGGATAGAGAAGGTTCAATGGCTAGTCAGTGGAGGAAGGTTGAACAATGATATCAATTGACAGAAGGGGGATGCGACAATGGTCAGCAGTAGAGGTGGTTCAATGGCTGGCGATGGTGGTCGCGGTTGATGATGGGTTGGAGATTAGGGTTTTACAGGGGAAAGGGAAGGGGGATTTGTGATGATGGACAATGATGATGATAATAAAGGTATCGGAGATGGCTAATGTTGATGATAATGGTGACACGGCGGTGGCGGCCGACGGTAATGGCAGCAGTGTTGGACGAAAGTGATGATAATGAAGGTATATCGATGTATATGTCTGTGTGTGTATATATATATATATATATATATATATATATATATATATATATATATATATATGTGTGTGTGTGTGTGTGTGTGTGTGTGTGTGTTAAGAGAAAGAGTGTGTGTGATGTATAAATATATTATTTTAATTAAATTACACAAATAGTCCCTCTAATTACATAAATAATCTTATAATGTGAAAAGACTAAAATACCCTTGAACTTAACAGAAAATCTAACGTTTGTTAGTGTTAATACTCAACCTTGTTACAAAATTAAAAGTGAGTACTCAAACATGTTACTTTTTTTAATTAGTACCCAAACCAGTTATTTTGTATAAACCATAAGGACTATTTATGTAATTAACTCTTAATAGTGTTACATAACCAAACAATTTAAAGTTAAAGTAGTTTTATTTCCCTTGAGGTCAACGGTTTGAAATCAGCTCATGATATGTTAGTGTAAATTATTTGTGATATACATATATATATATATATATATATATATATAGATATATATATATAATATATCTATCTATATCTCTCTTCTATCTATATCTATCTAGATATATATAAGAGCTCTATATATATCATATCTATATCTCTCTTCTCTCTGTGTGTGTGTGTGTCTATATACAGATCTCTCTCTCTGTCTATCTATGGTGGTGTATAGAGACATATATCTATATCTAGTATAGATCCTCTCTATATCTCTCTCTCCTCTCCCCCTCTCTATCTCTATTCTATATCTCTCTATCTCGCCTATCTCCTATCCTCTCTATTCTACTCTCATCTTCTCTATCTCCTCTCTCTCTTCTATATATATATATCTATATCTATATATCCCCTATATCTAGAGGAGGGATCCTAAGAAAACCAACTAATTTTAAGAAAACCAAGAAAACCATTCTAACCCATCAAAATTTTCTTTGATTTATTTATATTTAATTTTTTCAAAGGGTGTTTTAGTAATTGTCTATATAACTTACTTATTTTAGTAAATAATCAATATTGGCTAAAATCCCTTATTTTCTCCTCATTATTGAACAATCAGCAGACTAATTCAAACAATCAAGTCCATCAGTATGGTTTGTTTTTCATCAAATCAATTTTTTTCACCATTGTTTCTTAACAATTAGGTTCTTCAATTCTTTCGGCCGAATGATTTTCAAGAAAATTTAATCACTTTCATCATTCTTATATTCAAAAGCAAATAAGTCTCTTCATTATTTTCTATTGATTAATCAATTCCACCTCTGTTGATTCAAATTATAAAGAAATTGTTGATGGTAAATAACGACTCTTTCAAAGCCTACAAAAGTTGACGATGAATTATAACAAAAAAGGAACCGATGATTGATGACGATGATTTCGTTGAACAAACATTATCTTGAAGAAATCGTTGATGAAGATGATGATGGTGAACAATTCATGTTTTGTCAAAAGATACACCACAAGAAATTGATAATGATGATGAAGAAATCCCCCTGAAGAACAACGATGATTTACATACGCGGGCTACGTATACGTAGTTATGTCATGATAATGATTTACATATGCCGATACTATGCGTAATTACGTAACTGAAGAACATGATGATTTACTATGTGGGTTACGTATACGTAATTATGTAACTAAGAACGATGATGATTTACATGTGTAGATTACGTATACGTAATTACATATATTATCTATTCTTGTTCCAGAAATCACCAGATACCTTGTCATGATAATGATTTACATATGTGGGTTACGTATGCGTAATTACGTAATTGAAGAACGATGATAATTTGCATATGTGGGTTACGTATACGTAATTATGTAACTAAGAACGATGATGATTTACATATGTGGATTACGTATACGTAATTACTATATAGTATTTATTCTTGTTCCAGAAATCACCATATACCTTGTTGTCATCAAGAATTCTATCATTGCTGGGTTTGTGATTGATCATTAACAAGCACCAAGGTTGATGACGAATGAAATCACGAATCAGAATTAAATAGACAAAGAAAAACGACTCATAAAAAGGAACAAGTAACAACTTATCATCAACCATCATCAAAATTGATGTTTATAGAAAAAAACGATTAAGCAGCAAGATTTGCAAGTAAAAGAAGACAGGACAACAAGGTTTAATCGAACAAGAATACAGAGCAAGACAATGAAGGATTGCGAGGAGTTCGATTGGTTCTTTTCGCCACCATGGATGGTTTATTTTTCTAACTTGTTATGAGTTTTGAAGCTTCAATCATTCAATCTGCAGATAAAACAAATTACAAAGATGATGACTCATACCCATAAGAACATGTTACGTATATGTAACACTATGTTACGTATACGTAATACAGTCGTTCTTTTAGTTTAGTTGGCTTTTTTAGAACAATCGTGACCAGGAAGGAGAGAGGAAATAAGAGATAGAGAGGTGGGAGAGAGAGGGAGATAGAGAGAGAGAAAAAAAAAGTGTGTGTGTATGAGAGAATGAGTAAAATTAGGAATTTTAAATTGTGGAATGTTTAAAATTAAAATTTTATGATTTCCAATATACCCTTAAAGCTAGTAATAAATACTACAAGTTTTTCTTTTATATACAAAATTGCTATTTTAAATCTTGACCATTGATTGAACATGATCAAATGGGAAACATGGTTTCTTAGTCTTTCATAAAACTTGGTTTTCTCTAGAACCCTCCCCTATATATATATATATATATATATATTATATATATATATATAATATATTATATATATATATATATATATATATATATATATATATATATATATATAATATATATATATCTAAATGGGATGGTTCAAATGAGAACTCACTTTTTTGTGAGAACTCTAGGAACCAATTTCAACCACTAGTTTTCAATGACAAAATGGTAATTAACAAATACATATAAAAAAAAGTTATAAAATAAAAAATAACATAAAAAATAGAAAAATAAAACACAAAAATGTTCCCCTAAGTTTCCCCTCTTCATAAAATAAAAAAATTTATAAAAATAAAAAAAAAAAAAAAATTCTCGTTTTTTCTACGAAATTCTATTTACACATGTTATACCGGATTTACACATGTGTACTCCAGTATTACACATGTTTAAATCCAGTATTACACATGTGTATAACCAGATTCACACATGTGTAAACAACGGAATGGATGATTTTTTTTAAAAAGTATATCAATATGGTAGGCATTGGAAAGATAAAAAAACTAAATTTTATGGTGAAATTTTTTTGGAAAAATTATGTCGTGAAAAACAAGTTATGAACGTTTTAAAAAAATAAGAGGGAATAACATGTGATTTGCATGTGATCAAGATGAGTGACTCATATTGGTTCCTAGAATTCTCACAAAAAATGAGTTCTCATTTGAACCCTCCCCTATATATATATATATATATAACATATATATAATATCTATATATATATCTGATATATATCTAATAGATATTATGATATCTATAGATATATGTATATATATATTGTATATCTATATATA
>CM046044.1:49068960-49131460 GCA_025215565.1 Flaveria ramosissima
AAGATGAGAGAGAGAGAGAGAGAGAGAGAGATCTAGATATGATCTCTAAGATAGATCTCTATATCTATATAATATCTTATCTCTATATATATCTATCTCTCTATATATATCTAATATATATATCTCTCTATATATATCTGAATAGATTTAAAATGTATGTGAGATTGCCGTTGGAAAAAATGTGTGTATTAAAAAACTTATTTTTATGAATGTGAAGTTTAAGTTATTTATGGATAGGCTATGGTTTATCTTTAGGTTATACTGCCTAATGTGTGAACAAAATTAATTATTTTGTAATTAGACTTTTAAATTTTGTTATATACATATTTCTAGATAATTTATTTAACTATTGAAATTTCAATTCCTTACCGTTACACGCAAGTAAATACTGAATAACGTTTTAAAATGAAGGCGAGAAGACTCTGGTAGCTAGACGCTGGTCTCAGTTTCAGTTTAAATTAATTTAATTTCTCAAATCCAAAACATATTTTCTTCACCTTTATCATTTTCTCCATCATCTTAATATAATGGATCTTCACATCCATCATCACATTCTTCCTTAAACTCATGAGATCACACTTGTCGTGGAGGAAAGTTCAAATTAGTAGCAACTTTATCATGGCCCAGGTCTCTTTGTTAACTTGCAGTAAAAGACTTACATAAAAACACCAAAGTCTTTTTATATTAAATTCTCGACAAATATACTCAAGTCCACAATTCTTAAGTTTTGGGACAGTTGAACTACCCCCACAACACATTCTTGAGTAACAAGGATTATAAAGAACAATGTTAAAAAGAATGAAATATCATTATCATCTAATTAATTGCATATTTGTAAAATTTGGTAAAATATTCTCTTCAAAAAATTTAAAACCACACTTTTTTTAAACAAGCAAAATTAATCCATGATAGTGAATCACATATGTAAACATATTTATAACATGTCTCAAGCAATTGAAAAGTAGAAACCCAGCAACACCATTTACAATCATATCTCACATTTTTCTTCACTTCAATTTACAATAATTAACTGTCTTAGAAAACAATACATTAACTAGAGGGAAATGCACCTCTTATTTCTTATCTATCTTTTACATTATATACCACATACAGGTTGAAACCAAAACAATAATGAATACGATGTTAATGAATACGATGTTTAATTCTCTTGAAAATGAATATTGAGAGGTGGCGTTATGTCTGCAATAATATATATACATATATGTGTGTGTTTTATAACACTACCAGTTATACATATTATCACTTATTATACACGGTTAACATTATACTACTAGATATATAATATTAGATGTGGTCTTCAGCAATGTTTTCAGAACCGGATCGGACGTCGAACCGGACGCCTTACTGTTTGGTGGTCGGTCCGGTCGGACCGGTTGGACCGGATTTAACTATATTTTAATTATATTTATATATGTAATAAATATATGTTGGAAATAAGGGTGTAAAGAGAGTCTCTCTAAGACTCTAACACATTTGTCCCACATTGGTGTGACAAATGAAACATTATGGGTTTATATGTGATAACAAGGTGAAAGGTATTGAATTTCTTATTATACCTTTTACACCATGACCTACCCGCGCGCAGGGGGTGTGCAAAAACGGGTTTCTGGCTGGAAACATTATGGGTTTTTTGGTTTTCCCGGTCCGACCAGCAACTCGGGACGAACCGGCCGGTTCAACTGCTCAAAAACGAACCACCCCCGACCGGACCGGACCAACCACTGAATCCTGGCCGGTCCGATCCGGTCCTAACAAAAACGGGTTTCTGGCTGGAAACATTATGGGTTTTTTGGTTTTTCCCGGTCCGACCAGCAACTCGGGACGAACCGGCCGGTTCAACTGCTCAAAAACGAACCACCCCCGACCGGACCGGACCAACCACTGAATCCTGGCCGGTCCGATCCGGTCCTAACAACAATGGTCTTCAGGACTGATATTAACTAATAGTATAATACTATAAGATTAGTTTTGCTACCTCATTAGAACCTTAGTAAGAAAACCCAATAAAAAAACTTAGTTAAAGAAAATAGAGTACAACATGTGCGGTACTCATTGGTATGGGCCAACGTGTGAATGAGCAAACTATAATATTTTTGGAGGTCCAAAATCGCTTATCAAAAGGGGCTTCACTGAAATGGTCACAACTTGGGCTAGAAGTCTCCGTTTTGGACCTGCAACCAGCCGTAGGCGGTTTGGGTACGCACAACTATGTAACTTACGGGCTGATTTCTCGCGTTACATTTTTTCAATTTTTGTCTTATTTTTAAATTTTGTTGGACCTTACATTTGCCCAGATTTTGGTCCGTCTACGTTTTGTAGCCCATTCAACTTTTGTTTTGTTTTTTTATATGCATGTAAGAGATTGGTGGAATAATCATTGAAGTTTATAAAAAAACCTTTGTTTTCTCTCTATCACAGTGTGTTAGTGTTAATTCCTGATTATCGGCATTTTTGTGAATCAACGGTAGTTAGAAGAATTGTTCCTGCTATTCTCGATAAATTAACAGGTTCAATTGTTTATCTTTCTGCTTCTGACTACATCACTCACCCTCAATATACCATACATATTTCCGTATGTGGAGTCCGATCCAATCTTTTGCGAAGAGTCAAAGACTTGATGTGGTTTTTAATGCAGTCTTCTTCGATTCAACCCATGCTACTTTGTTTAGTCCTTATAGATGATCTTTGAGTCCTTCATGAGTTGAGCAATGCAGGTTTATCGTCTTCCATATATGAAACATATGCAGATTGATATCAAACCCTATACGTTTAATAAGTACCAATATGTTGTTTCAAATATATACTGAATAAAGTTCAGAAAATTTCTTATCAAAATTTTAGTATTAGTTATATAAAAAAACTCGGGAAACCGAGTATATAAATAGTTCTGAAATGTATAAATTCTTGCTAACGACTGGTTTTGTATATTGGTGCATGATTTCCATATACGGCCTAGCTAGTGCACGTAGGATCACGACGCTATGAGTATTATGCGTCATGGCTCACACGCATAGTGCGCACAACTATGTAACGTACGGGCTGATTTCTCGCGTTACATGAGGAAACGAACACTTGTCTCTATTTTAGCGAATGAATTCCTTTAAAAGAAAGTAATAGGCTACTTTATTAACTTTTGTACTCGGGCTGTTTTAGTGATTTTCATAAAATGAATCTTGGGTGTACGATATATACAGACTTGTATTTATGACAAAAGGTGCTGGAGAAAGTAAAGAAGTAGTACAATAAAAATGTATTAAAGTGAGAAACAAACTGATTTTGTTTTGCAGGCAAAGACTACTCATTGACCTCAATCACGTGCTCTATAGTTGAAAGCCAAATTATTGTCTGTTCTGTTCACATGGACAATAATTAAAGCAAAGATATTGTCTAGTACTGCTGGATGTGTGAGGGGTCTGCCTCTTGCTACGAGACAAATGTTACTTTTGCAAACGAGAAGGAACTAGATTAAGCGGGGTGCAAAACTGTAGCAAATAGCATTAATGTCACATCACCTCCAGCGACTAACATTGAAGTTTCGGTGCGTTAATGCGGAGAAATTAGACTGAAACGTAAAAATAAAAAAGTTTAACTAAGTCGATCTAGGACTCGCGTGTTGCGATGGATCTGTCAAACGGGTAAAAATAGAAAAAAACATTGAACTACACATGCACGTTGCGCCGTGTTAAGTCACAAAATTTAGAGCGAAATGTAAACATGTTGAACCACTCATGCATGTTGCGTCATGTTAACTTGCAAAATTTAGAACGAAGCGCAAAACAAAAAATTACGAAAGATAAAAGTTTTGGTAAAAACTCAATTTTTGTGAGGTTACATTGCAAAGATTAAAAGTTGAGGGTTAAAAGTAAAAAATATTTTTTTATAAAACACTCCTTAAACATAAGATACAACATCTTATGCATAAAAAAATTAAAAATTAGTATATTATAAATTTTCATTGCAGTTTTCGAATTTCTCTTAACTTTACATTTAAACTTACAGTACGATGTGAGCCGGTCCCAAAAAGTAATGATAAATTTATTGTTACAACCGATTCAATTTAGAGCTATGTTAAGGTTTTTGAAGTGATTATAACCATAAAAATATTTAATGTGTCGTTCAGTAACCTTCTAGAAAGAATTGTTGTTACAACTGATTAAACTAAGAGCTATATTAAGGTTTCTGAAGGGATTATAACTATAAAAATTTGATGCACCGTTTGCTAGCCATCTAAAAAGAATTATGGAAATACTTTATCGGAAGCTTATTATTTGCCTTTCTACCTTATTTTGAAATGCAATTTGTATAGATTAATATTATCGAAATAAGTTTAAAAATTCGGGGCAGTTTATAAGAATCTGAGGGGTTGGACAAAAACAAAAGGCTTAATGAATTTAAATACTCTCAACTATTGGGAATTGACCACTGTCACCCCCAAGTATCATTTTGGCAAATATAACTCCCAATAAACACTTCGGTGTCTGTATCACTCGCCGTTTGTTAGAACCCGCACTATATAGAAGAAAAAAAAACACTTACAACATATGGATATAAATCATGATTTTAATTACCTTTTTAGTTTAAGGATGAAAAAAAACGTACATGTCATATACCTAAAGGATAAAAAATGATATTACTCTTTTAGTTTTTAGAATAAACTTTATCTATTTCAATATTTTTCATTTTAAACATACAATTCAAACTGTTACATATAATTATCTATGAGTTTCAAAAGTCAAGATGTTACAAGTGCGAATTGCAATGCATCAAACATATAAAGTGCATCAAATATTTAGAGATCAAAGCAACAAATTACAAATCGTAAGCATTAGTTTGTAAAACTCCCAGCGATGATCAATGGCAGTATGGGACCTTAACTAAAGAAAATTATTAAAGTTTCATATAAAAGGAAAAAATGTGCATCTTGATGGTTATTTAGTACTAACAATAAGGAGTCTTCATTTAGTGGCCCATAGCTACCGTTTTATTAGATAAGTTTGTTTGGAAATTATGATTAACGTGGGATAGTGGGCAACGGGACCTCTCTCTCGTCAGTTACATCAAGTTGTGATCGAGGGCATGATTAGACATTCGATGCATTTCAAAGTAAAGTATCCCATAATTTACATATCATGTTTGCACAAGGAATTGTTTTATTCAGAGGCTTTTTTGGTAGCATCTTAATTATCATTAAAAGAAATCATCCTAATGATTTAGGTTTTTAATAGTTAAGATGTAAATTTTAAATTTTAACCATTCAGACTTAAGTTTACCTCTTGAACATTAAAGGACTATGAATCATTAAGAGATAGCCTCTTAATGATTATTAAGAGGTTCACGAACAACCATTATACTTTTTAATGTTAAATCATAATGACAAGGCTACATCACAACATATACACCGGTGGACCTAGCAATAGGGCGTTGTCGTGTGGGTATAAGCCGCATGAATTTTATTTCGTATATTAGGCATTTTGCCTGGTGGAAAGGCTACATCTAATACCGGACCGATGATTTGGGCGATACGCCAGCCAGGTTTTTTTTCAAGTGTGGCAACCCCAGAACTAGAAGTAGTAGGATTCATTCTCATAATATAATAATAAAGTAAAAGATATCTAATTTTTTGTGAAAACTCTCGCATTATATTCTAAATAAATGTCCGATGACAAGTTGATCGGTTAATTCAATAAGAAATGGGAGTTAGCATATGTTAGTACCATCCTACCGAATCCAATTTACAATCGATGTGTAAGCAACACCTAGAACTTTTTGACATTGATTCATATGAAAATACTTATAACATGACACCTAAAAATAATTAATTTAAATTTTAGAAATTATAAATTTTTACTTTGTTAAAAAATAAATAAGAAAAATATTAATCTCATCAAAATTAACAAATATAAATTATTAATTGTTAAACTCGTTACTCAATACCTATTATCCAGCAGTTTTTCCCAAAATGGTGTAGGGGGGAAATTATTTATCAAAATGATGTAGTTATAAATTATTTACCAAAATAGTATAGATTAAAACTTTATTGATTACCTCTCTTATATTTATTGGCTACTTTACTAAAGATTTTTTTTAAAGTTTTTTTAATTCTTCTAAGGATACTATCTTTATATTATTAATTGTTAGAAATGTTTATTAAATAGAACTTTTTCTAGTTTTCTTGAAATATTTTTTAATTTATTTTTAAAATGTTAAAAAAACATTTTTTAAGTGTGTAATCATTATATATAAGCAATGTCGGTTGTGTAGTAAATATTTTTTTAATATTTTTTAAATTTTTTTGTTTAACTACGTATATAAACAAACAAATTACCAAAGACTTATTTTTGCTCAATGATAAACAATAGTTTTCCCACCGGAGTAACCTACTCTTCCACTCATTTTCTTTGTTTTTAGAGGGAGGTGAATTTCATTTATTTATTATTCAAATACAAACTATGATAAACATGTTTCTTCACAGGTCTTTTGTAAAATATTACTTTAATATATTTTTACTTTATTATTTATAATCATTTTAATACATATTTTGTTTTCAATATATAATATTTTTAAAATGTTATTTTCTCCTATGTTTCGAATATACCATTATGACATGGAATTTTTTTGTACGTTATGTTACAAGTTTTAATCAAAACAAACTTTACTTAAAACTGAGTCGGATGAAATATGATATATTTTTAATATTTTTAGAATACACTTTCAGATTTTAATGCCTACTTTCTCAACGACGATATTTTGTTTTTAAGTTTCGGGATATACATGTGCGACACACTCTTTTTTATATAATGTTTTGATATCTAGAATCGAGTTGCCGCAAATTTACTCAAAATAAACTTTACTAAAAATGGAAAAGGTAATTACTACACTATCGATATTGCTTATATATAAAGATTAATACTTAAAAAAACATTTTTCAAAGATTTTATAATAAACTGGAAAAAAAATATAATTGATAGACATTCAATCTAAAAATAAAAGATAACATCCTAAGAGAATTAAAAACATTAAGAAAAAACTATACCCAATGAAAATAAGAGAGAATCAATAAAGTTTTAAAACTATACTAGATTGTTAAATAATTTCTTAACTACACCATTTTGATAAAAAAAATTTCCCACCTACATCATTTTGGGAAAAAGAACTTCATTATCCATTATCCAGTAACCATTAATTATTAATAAAAAATTTTAATTCCAGCCTTATTTATAACCGATTTTAGGTACTTTACCTTTTCTTTTCTAGATTGTTACTTAAATGTGTATTTTTATTAAAATGTTGATAGAGGAAAATTTTCTTGATCTTGTAAATGTTAGATTATCTAATTCATGTTAGTTACTTGATAACTGGTGATTTCGCATTTCCATATCTTCATCTTTTATGTTTATGGTTAATAGTTGAAACTTGTAGGTTGATTGTTAAAGTTAGATGAAACTTATTGGTTGATTTAAGTTAAAAATTTGATCGATTTCTCAAAATAAAATGTGAACATCTTCTAAATGTTTCAATAAAAGTGATTTGAATAATTTTTCATTGGATTCTTATAAAGCAATTATAATCAATTTCATCTTATCATCAAAAAGACAAATCAAAAAGTTAGATTATATGGATTTGATTTATTTTTGGAGGATTTAAACTCTTTCTATCAAAAACATGAAATTTAAATGGTTAACAATAACAAGAACTATATTAACCTAAAAAGTCAAGACAAACAACAAATATCACATATCACCACTATCATAAGTTTGATTGTTCTAACATGTTGTCTTAACATGGTGTCAGATATGCAAATATCACATATCACCACAATATATTTGTTCAACCTCTCTCACTATATAAAGTAACATGTTTCATATGCGTTGGTGTATCGTCTACTGAAATTATAATTAGTTTTACATGTGATGTCAAGTGTTGAGTGGTGTTTTTATGCGCTGAAGTATAAAGTTTAAATTAATTAATTGGATAGGTGATGAATATTTGAGTGATGCTTGTATTTTTACATGAAAAAACCTGATTAATTAATATTGTTTTTCTAGAAAATGTAATAGATCTTTTACAAAAGATGACAATAAGTAGAGAATAATTGTAAAGATATTATATTTTAGTATGTATTCTCTAATGACACGTTTTTCTTATTTTCTTAAGGTGTTTGATTTATCTTTCTATTATGTGAATCTATTGAACTGGAACATACTAAAAATATATAGTGGCACCCACAATAGTTTTTTAAGTCTGTCAATACTTGTGACATAACCACCTACCTATTACATGCAATGATTATTAATTTAGAAATGCAGATTAACAAAAAAACGCCGCAGGATAATAGATACATCTAAATTAAAGGAACTAGGTTTTTTCCACCGCGCGCGTTGCGCGGGGAATTCGGCCACGATCCATAA
Organism: Flaveria ramosissima; assembly: GCA_025215565.1. Lineage (NCBI taxonomy): Eukaryota > Viridiplantae > Streptophyta > Magnoliopsida > Asterales > Asteraceae > Flaveria > Flaveria ramosissima. The sequence goes on from CM046044.1 coordinate 49,077,390, forward strand.
CTAAATTTGGTCAAAGTTAGCACCCTTCCCCAATGGTTAAATAAATTAAAAAGCATAGAGAATGCAATTCGTTGGAGTAATTTAGTTTTTTTGTGAAAATGAATTAGATGTTTTACCTGCAATATTGATAGAATGTTTCCCTAGTGATAATTAATTGTCATTTAATCAGTACACTCAAAAGACATGTAGCGATCGTATATATATGCATTGTCTTATCATATTTTTATTGCGAAAGAGACTATTATTACATACGTATTATATTTTTTCTTCAATAGTACTCTTAGAATTGCAACTCCTCCATGCCCTTTAGAACTTCAACCTGACACTCAAAAATATAAATAAAAAAGATGTTAAAAAGAGAAACTATCACTCACTGTCGTAGGCAATGGGATGGTTTATGTAAAGCACCAAACATAGGCAGATATGTTTAGGTAATCTTTAAACACTTTAAATGTGATGTAGACCATTTCAAAATTGTATTTAGCAAGTAGTTAATTATTAAATTTAACATTTTTCACAGTTAAGGGTGGATAAAGATAGGTCTCTTCATGTGAAATAAGTATTTCATTATGATTTCAATTTTAACGTAACGTCTGTGTACAGTTGAAACTAATTATTAGAATACGTAACAATGAACAAACTCTAACCAGATCAAAAAGTATGTAAATGACAATCAAATGGAATAATAAATTTCAGTAATAATTGTTGTTTTCATAAAACGAACTCTATATCCTATTAAGTAATAAGGAGGCGTCTAACCTAGTTTCCAATAATATTTATAAAAACATCTGTGTGCATTTTCTTCTTAAAAACAGCCTTTGATCCATTTTACAGTAACTTTGCAGCTGTTTGTTGCTAAACTCAACTTCTAATTTGCTGCAAATTTGTAGCTAATTGAGATTTTTATACTAACCACTTGAGCCGCAAAAGGGTAACATTTGTTTTGGTGGCTATTGGTACAATAGCTACAAATTAGTTACAGATAAAAGTTGTTAGTTTGGCAAGTTACTTTAATAACCAAAATGCATAGGAGTAATTGTAAGCATTACTTATGAATGTGTCAATTTGGGTAACATTTAACCTCAAACGGGTCAATGTAAGTGAAAAAATAGCTAAAAGAGTAACGGGTCGCTCAAAGACTATTTTAGATGCATATGACCTCCTAAGCATTTGATTTAAGATTGAAATTACTATTGCAAATAGACCCCTGTGCCCGCGAGTTGTAGGGATTTTTTGTGATATGTTAAGTCTCCCATCATAATCCACAAACCAGTTGAAGAACCATTTAGCCTCAACAACTCAGACCAAAGAAGTCCTCTTTTTTGCCTTTGATTGCGAGCAAATTTACTAATTCAACAGGATGATCTACTTCTTCCAATGCCACGAAATGAAAATAAATTACTAACCTCTGAAAGCAATAAATTTTCTTAGGGGCTGTTTGGCAGCCTCTTAATCAGCCTCTTAATGGTTCAGATGTCTGAATGGTTCAGCACTTAATGATTCAGACTGTTTGTTTCGCGAGCACATGTCTGAATGATTAAGAGATTTACCTCTGAATGGTTAAGCATGTATAAATCCCATGTATAAAACACACATTCTTTTCAATTTCAATACCAATTAAGTTTGTAGAGTTTTGCATGAGCCTTTAGTTGAAGATCCTAATTCTTGAGTTTTGAAATTTGATTCCATAAGACATGTAATACAACAACCGATTATTAAGTAATACAGAACTTGTAAAGAATTCCACTTATGATAATCAAATAATAAATAAAAGGAATCCACCAATGAGCAATCTCATAAGAACAATATATTGTATCTTAACATTATGATCAAATACTTGATAACTCTATAAGATTTAACAACGAAGTGCCATAGCATCAATTGATACCAAAATCCTAAGCATGGGCTGCATAAAACACTATAAATGAGAAAATAAAAGATGTAAAAAATATATAAGAAAAGAATCATTTGGGTGGATATAATGATAAAAGATTGATAGAGAAGCATTGCCTAAACTATATAAGAAGTTGGAGTAAATCATTATGTGACACATAAACTAAAAACCAAACAGAACAACCAAAGATAGCCGGGAGCGTACCGGAACCGTAACAAAACCGTAATAGTGTGCAATCGCAATCTTATATAAATCTAAGATACAATTAATTACAACAATAAAAATCAGTAGAAAAGCCATGACATCACTATCAACAATAAATCAAATGGCTAGGAACGGGAGTTTTTTGATTTTTTGGAGGGGTAAAAAAACCAAAATACCCCTCCAAAAAAGTTAAAAATTTTAACTTTTTAACTTTTTGGAGGGGTATTTTGATCTTTTTACCCCTTCAAAAAATCAAAAAGTAAAAAAAAAAGGTTTTGCCAAACATGCCCATAGTTAAATGAACCAACCAACTCATCATCAAAGAATTATCATATATGTGAGACTTTAGGGTGTAATCTATGTTTAGAAACGAACAAAATCCCAAAAGCCAACTTAAATTTCTAGGGTTATGAATGACTTACAATTGACAGTGGAAATTGTTGTTTACCTTTTCATCTTTGTTCATCTTTTCACTCTTGGTACTCTATTCTTCATTTGACACCAAGACCCACAACAATCTTCTGCATCAAATTTCAACACCCAGATTGGGGATTTCAATTGAGTATATGTTCTTCATTTTTTTAAATTAAGATGGATGAATCGCTTGAAAACAAACGCAGGAAAACAAAAATCGATCCGGCCTTCCGTTACCTTCTCCAGTCGCTGTCGAGGGCCACCACCGGTACCCTAGAAACCGACATCGGGTTGACCAACAACCTTGAAGCACCATCGTCTTCTCTGTCACTCTCTCTTCGTTCACTCGATTTATCTCTCTCTCTCTCTCTCTATACTATGCGGAAACTCAGCCGCACACGTGTCTCATATGACAATGTGTTGCTTTAAGCTTAAGTAGTGGGACAATATGCTTTAGTAGTTGGACACTGTAACAAGACAGATAGTAAAATACCGAAAATACCCTCAATTTACTATTCATTTCACTTGCATTTTAAATATATAGGTTAATAACGTGAAACACATAAAGAGCATTGTAACATAAAAACACAACACTATACTAATGGAACCCATCTCTGCAAACCACTCATGGTGCTATGTGAAAAGGGTTCTATGTTACAACTAAAAAGGTTAAAGTATATTTTATAGAGTTGTTAGAAAGTCAGGAAAGTTTTTTAGAGTAAACAATCACAAAATTTTGTATCAATAACAAACAAGAAAAATATATTTTTTAATCGTATTAAAGAGTGTATTTTTAAAACTATAATACATTATATGACATTAATTTTCTTTAAATGGTTATAAAAGGATACAAAGTCGTCCCGCTTCCAGGGTTTCACCATTTTCCTCAAAAAGAGGGATAGTGTTTCCAGGTTTTCCTGTGTGAAATTCCCTAGACACCATGGGTTTTCTTCATTGTATTTCATCCTCACCTTGTGAATATTCATCGGATTTCACCACAATCATCAACTCTACCGTCGATCACCGCCCTCCATGTGTCTTCGCTGTTTTTTCTTCATTCCCCTACCCGGGACACACCGTAAGGCCTTAACAAACAATTAGTTGGACTAGAAAGTGAATGAAGATGGTGCGCAATGGTGTCATCTTGAAATTTGAATGCAAATACAATTCAACATCTAGGGTACAACGAATCATTGTTAATTATGAGATACTCTCCACTAGATGAGTCTACTAGTGTACAATGAATTATTGTTAATTATGTATATACTCGACCGAAGCCACTAGATGAGTCCACTTCTAACAAGTGCAAAAACAGACAAGGGTCGTTAGGATTTTGTAAGAGGTCTTTTCTAACAACTTAATCAGGTGGTATTATCTAATCGTAAACCATCTCGATTGTGTTTACACACTTGTATGGATGGAGGGCTTACGCTATTATGAGTTGGAGGTGTCTTCTTGATACGGATGGCAACTCATGACTTGAACTCGTTCTGGGATAAGATTCAATGGGATCCAGGTTGAATATTATTCAAAGATTAGAAAATATTTAAGCATTTTATTTATAGTTATCGTATCTTTTATTTATTTGGTTTATTCATGTTTATCGTTAAAGTTGTTAGGGACTAGTATAAATATTAGGGTTTGGTTTCGTCTATTATTAGTTTTTGTTGATTGAATTAGAATTAAAGAACTTGTGTTCTTGGAACCATTTGGTTCGTTTATCGTCTTTGATTAACTATTTGTTTTGAGCCATTTGATCGGTTCCGAATCTGCATCACTTCTTTTCTAACATCATTACATCATACTTTACACAACAATTTAACAGGAACATTGTTGGATTAATTTCCGGTTATTGGGCTCCAAACGAGCAGGTTTGGGCCGACCCACGAAGACATGGAGCAAGTCGGTTCCTAGTTTTAAGGGGTAGATAGGATTAAGTTTGAATTTCGAATTGTAATCCTTATCTGATGATTGCTTTCCCTATAAATACATAATCATGTTTGGATTATGTTCAAGAGGGATTATTGTAATTGAGTTTTTGTGAAGTTTTCTTGATTGCAATAATATTGGGAGTTTAGCCAATTGTGTGTGCGTGTGACTCGTATCGATTCTTAACTTGAATTGGTATCAGAGCCACGTTGAAGAAGATCCCTCCTGCTGTGATTGAAGCCATCGATCACTGATTGAACCACGTTGGAGTTCAATCCTTGAGATCGAACCGGAGTACTGGATCAAAGACCTCTCAAGCGAACATATAGTCGACGGAAGAAGCCGATGGCTGAGAATACTTCATCGACACAATTACCAAAGGGTAAGGATTCCAGTTCTCAAGCCCTGCAATGTCCGATGCTTTCTCCCACAAATTACACCGTGTGGGCAATGCGCATGAAGGTGATACTGAAGGTACACAAAGTTTGGGAGGCTATCGACCCAGGATCAAAAGACGAAGAAAAGAACAACATGACCGTTGCTCTTCTTTTCCAATCAATTCCCGAGAACTTGATCATGCAAGTCGGCGATCAAGAATCTGCTAAAGACATGTGGAACGCAATTAAAACTCGGAATATTGGAGCTGATCGGGTCCGAGAGGCACGACTTCAAACATTAGCCATGGAATTCGATAACCTAAAGATGAAAGAACCGGAGTCAATTGATGATTTCTCGGGGAAGTTATCTTGCTTAGCATCAAAATCAGCCGCATTGGGGGAAGCAATACCTGAATCCAAGCTTGTTAAAAAGTTCCTTAAAAGTCTCCCTAGAGCTAAATACATTCAAATTGTTGCCTCCCTTGAAAAAACGTTAGATCTCAACAAAACCGGGTATGAAGACATCGTCGGTCGCTTGAAAGCTTATGAGGAACGACTTAAAGATGATGATGTCGCTACCGAAACCCAATCAAAACTGTTCTATACGAAGCATGATACATCATCACAAAGCCAATCAACAAGCCGAGGTTCTAGCCGACAATCACGAGGAAGAGGTGGGGGGAGAAGTCATGGAAACCGCAGCCATAAACCAAACGAAGCTAATTCATCTTCAGAGAATCGAGTGAACAAGGGAAAAACCGAGACATGTCAAAGATACAATGTTACCGGTGCGACAAGTTTGGCCACTTTGTGTCAACTTGTCCCGAAAGAAAACAGAAGAAAGCCGAGGCCCATATTGCAGAAACCGATGATCCTGACCCGTCTTTATTTGTGATCCAAACAACCCAAGAAATAGCGTTCCTAAACGGAGAAAATTTGTTGCCCAAGAAATATGAAACCGAGGCCAAAGACGACGATATTTGGTACTTGGACAACGGGGCGAGCAATCATATGACGGGTAACCTAAACTACTTTGCTGAATTAAACAAAAGCATCCAAGGTAAGGTGAAGTTTGGAGATGGCTCATGTGTTGAGATACATGGGAAAGGGTCGATCTTATTCGAAGCAAAGACCGGCGAGCACAAACTAATGGCAGATATTTACTACATTCCGAGCCTGCGAAGCAACATCATAAGCTTGGGCCAAACTACGGAAACGGGTTGTAAGATCATCATGAACGATGATGAGTTGCTTCTGCTTGATCGACAGGAAAAACTTTTGTTAAAAGTCAAACGTACCCCGAATCGACTTTATAAAACAAAATTAAAAGTAGTAAAACCTGTTTGCCTCCACACTCGTATTGAAGATGAAAGTTGGTTGTGGCATGCAAGACTTTGCCATGTGAACTTTAACGCCTTGAAGGTGATGTCAACGAACAAGATGGTGATTGGAATAACGAAAATCGAGCGCGAAAACAAGCTTTGCGAGTCGTGTTTGGTGGGAAAACAATCCAGATTTCCATTCCCAAATACAACCACATATCGAGCAACGAGTGTCTTGGAACTTATCCATGGAGACCTTTGTGGCCCCGTCACACCATCAACTATAGCCGGCAACAGGTATGTATTTGTTTTAATCGACGATTACTCACGATTCATGTGGACATATTTGTTAAAAGGTAAAGACGAGAGCTTTGAAGCCTTCAAAAGGTTTAAGATCATGGTTGAAAAAGAAACATGTTTGAGAATAAAGACACTACGAACGGATAGAGGGGGAGAATTCAACTCACATAGCTTTGCTCAATTCTGTGAACAAGAAGGTATAGCAAGACATCTAACGGCTCCATATTCACCTCAACAAAATGGGGTGGTGGAAAGACGCAATCGAACTCTACTCGAGATGACACGAAGCATGATGAAAGCCAAAAACATCCCAAACTACCTTTGGGGAGAAGCAACTAGACACGCAACTTATTTGACAAATCGGTTACCGACACGTGCCCAGAAAAATAAAACACCCTACGAGATGTATAGACACAAGAAACCGAGTGTTGAACATCTTAGAATATTTGGGTGCTTGGCTTATGCAAAAACAGTTGGTCCACATCTCAAGAAACTTGACGATCGAACCACACGCTTGATATACCTTGGGGCAGAACCCGGCTCTAAGGCACATCGTCTCTATAATCCAAACAATCGAAAGATTGTGATCTCGCGAGATGTAGTCTTTGATGAAAAGGGTGCATGGAACTGGGAAAAACCAATCAACGAAGAAAATAAAACTGAACCCAGCATGTTTCTTGTGGATTGGCGCGAGAAGGAAGACACGGGAGTTGAATCCAATCCTTTGGAACCTACCAGCTCCATGCATGAAAACCCAACTGAGACAGAAGATTACTTGACTGGAGATGGACAAGAAAGCCAATCTGCAGCCCCGCACACAGCCGCGATGTAACATCTCGTATTTTTATTAATTAAAAGCTAACCTTGTTAAGTTCTTATAAGGTCCATGGTGAGTTAGATGGGAAGTTAATAAATTAATTTGCTTAAAAATAATAATAATAATAATAATAATAATAATAATAATAATAATAATAATAATAATAATAACTAAGATAGTAGTAATATTACTAATAATAGTACTAAAAATAATAATAATAATTTATAGAAGTTATTTAACTTGATATGATTAAAACTTAAAGTTAATTGAAGTCCAGGGGTTAAATTGTTAATTTTAAAACTTCAAAAGATAACTTTGTGCATAAAATACCAAAGTACAAAAACCACAGGGACCAAACTTGTAAATATGTGAAACAAATACCCAAACCACCGGTTTCCCCCCCTCCCCCCCCACCGTCGGCCAACCTTGCCTCCGGCGACTCCGGTGGCCACCCCAATCACCTAAAACGCGCGTTTAAAGAGCAATTAAACCACATCTTTAGTTCCCTACATCAGTTTCGAACCTTGTAATCGAGATTAATTGGATTCAAACGCTAATAATGAGTGTGCACCCGAAACCGAAATCCACATTCAAAGTATAAACTCAATCGACTTAAAACCGAACGATTAATGTCTAAACAACCGAGGGTAAATCATCAAATCGATGTTCCTAAACTAACGAAAACCTCAATTGCACACGCAACACAACATTACCTCATCATCGAACATCATCATCGTCGCGACTTGCAACCTAGTCGATCTCGGTTCTCCGAATATTTTAAAACCAAATTGATAGAGGGCTTTTAGTCCAGACCATCAATTGAAACTACCTGCAAGTTTAATTTGATTATCATTGAAGATTGATCCTCCTTTGTACACCTACGGCCGCAAATTGTTCTTCGGGTGTTCTATTATCATTTCGTAACAAATCAGGTAATTAAACCATCTCACATACTCGGCTTTGCATAAGGAATCAAAGCCCTAAGATTGATTTCATTATCGTTACCGAATTGATGTTCAATTTTGGATTCAATCATTCTAGGGTTCTTGAGTAAATTTGGGGGATTTTGATAATTAAGGTTTTTAATAATTACAATCGAACTCTTAACCAGAATTGGGCTTCTGCCCAACTGGTTACAATCCATAGCTTTCACATGAGGGACCCGGGTTCGACCCCGGGGACCCCCATCTTTTTTTAATTATTTGATTTTTAAGTTTTCTTTAATTGCATAAAATTTTAATATAACGTTTAGTTAGAATTATAAATATTTCGTTAACTAAAATATTTCAGGTTTCATTAGACTAATTTTAAAGGTTTTAAAAAAAAATAATTATGATTTTAAATTTAATTACTTATTTAAGGATAACAAGGATTTTAAAAAAAAACATTAATAATTATTTAATGTAATTTAAATGTTATAAATCTATTATGGTTCAAATAAGGTTTATTCTAAAACATTATAAATCAACATGTTGTAAATAATTATTGAAATGGTTATTCTAATAACCATTTAAATAATTCATTATTTAATTATTTATTTACTCATGTTATATATAAATAATTGATAAAATTATTCCTTAACATTTCATTTAGATTCTTGAAACTTATAAAATAATATATTATACTTTATTTTTATTATTAAAATCTTGTATTATAAGATCTTTATAATAAATCATTTTATAAAATGATTTTAAATAATTTTAAAGTCACTTAAATAAGTATTTAATAAATTCTCTTTATCAAATAATTAATTATTAAATTAATTATTTTCTTTTCACATATTATACTTATTTCTATAAAATCAATAACTTAAGTTGTTAAGACATTTTCAATTATTATTGGTCTTAATTGATTTAAATTATCTTTATTAAACCTAAATGATTTATCATTAAACTCCCAAATTCCATTTGAAACCCTAGTTCATGTTTTATTGTTAATCTTATTACCAAACCTAATCTTGGAATCTATACGTTTAAATAACTTGTAAAAGAAATCATTTGGAACCTCGTTTAAATTATTATCATCATCATTATAAGCATAGTTACTCATCAAAACCCTAAAACTATTGAAACCCTAATTCTTATTTAAACATTAATCAATATATTAATCTTAATCTTCATCTTGTAAATTATATATTTAGGTACTTGTAATGGACACTTGGGATTTATCTTGTAATCTTTTATATCATCTTGAAATACTTATTTCCATGTGAGTTTTCCTTGTCCCCTTTTTACTTTATTTCACACTATTTTGGGGTGAAACATGATACTTATACATCGTACACTTGTAAACGTTTGAGACTTGTAAGCACATGCAATTCATCTTATTATTTTGTCATGGTTATTTGTGTGTTGTAAGTGTTTATATGAGATACATAGTTTGTTTACAATCATTAACTATTGCTAGCCTGGCGACGTCTTAGATCTTTGGGCCTGACAAGCCTATTTGGTGCTAAAGTCGAGGTATTGCCGACTCCTAGGGGCCGTACGCTTGTGCACTAGGGAACCAAATACACTTAGCCAATCTTTTATACTTGTAATCAAGTCGAGGTTTGGTTGTAACGATATGTGTTCTATAACCTTACTAGCTTATAACCTATGACATGAATTGCTACTTGTAACCCTTTTTCATATTATGTATGAAAACCTTGGAAACTCACCAACTATTTATAGTTGACCTTTTATTTTTATCATGTTTCAGGAAAACCCCCAAGTTTGAAGTGAACTTATGTTGCTGGCATATTCTAGGACTTGGACCTAGTTAATAAACAAAATGATTATGTTTGTTATTTCATGTTGAAACTTATTTCATTATTGAGACTTATGCTTGTAATGTAATTTTGAAACTTATGTATAATATATTTGGATTTAATAATAGCGTTATGTGGCTGTGAACAATCTTAACCCTCACATCTCGACGTTTCCGCCGTCAAGGTTGGGGTGTGACACGCGACAACTGGGTCAATTGGACTAGAAACCGAGAGCCCAGTCAACATCAATACCGGGCCATCCCTGCCTGAAACAAACAGCCCAAAAATGCAACCAGCAGCCCAAACAGTCACCGAATCAGCCCCATTACGACGATCTAACCGTACTCCCTCCAACCCAGCTTGGTTCACCGACTATGTACTTAAAACCGAGGTTGAAACAATTGACCTTATGTTGTCAAGTGCAGACGAACCAACCTCGTTTGAAGCGGCAAAGGAAGATCAGAATTGGATGAAAGCAATGAGAATCGAGATGGACTCCATTGTGAAAAACAAAACATGGGTGCTAACCGACCTACCTCGCGGAGTAAAACCAATAGGGCTAAAATGGGTGTTTAAGATAAAACGTAATGCGGACGGTTCTATAAACAAACACAAGCAAGACTAGTGGCTAAGGGATATGTGCAACAACCCGGTATTGACTTTGACGATGCCTTTGCACCGGTGGCAAGATTAGAGACGGTTCGAGCGATGATTTCACTTGCTGCATATAACGGGTGGGAACTACACCACCTCGATGTAAAGTCGGCCTTCTTGCATGGCGATTTAAAGGAACAAGTCTATGTAAGGCAACCGGATGGATTTGTAAAAGCCGGAGAAGAACATAAAGTCTACAAACTAATTAAAGCATTGTATGGTTTGAGGCAAGCACCACGAGCTTGGAATACCAAACTCGACTCAATTTTAAAGAATCTAAATTTCCAACGGTGCAAGCATGAACAAGCGGTCTACCGAAGACAAGTAGGTACCAATCTATTACTTGTCGGAGTTTATGTGGACGACTTGATCGTAACGGGCTCATGTTTAAGTCAAATAATGGAATTCAAGAAAGCTATGTCTAAGAATTTCGAGATGTCTGACTTGGGAAAGCTCACTTATTATCTAGGAATTGAGGTCGTGCAAGGTAACCAACACATTGTGATTAAACAAGAAGCTTATGCAAAACGTATTCTCAAAGAAACAAACATGCTGGAATGTAATAAAGCTCATATTCCCATGGAACCCAACTTAAAGTTGTCAAAGGCAGAAGACTGTGAAGATGTCAATGCTACTTCCTATCGAAAGGTGGTCGGGTGCCTAAGGTATCTTCTGCAAACAAGACCGGATATGGCGTTTTCGGTTGGGGTGGTGAGTAGATACATGCAACAACCAAAAACGGAACATATGGCTGCGATAAAACATATCCTTCGGTATTTAAAAGGAACTTTAAGTTTCGGGATCAAGTATAGACGAGGAGGTGGAGGAATTGAGCTAGAAGGCTACAGTGATAGTAGCTACAATATCGATCATGATGATGGGAAAAGTACAACCGGGCACGTATTCTTCCTTGGGAACTCACCGATCACGTGGTGTTCACAAAAACAGAGCACTGTTGCGCTCTCGTCGTGTGAGGCAGAATATATGGCTGCATGTGCAGCCGCGTGCCAAGCCGTGTGGCTTAGAGAGATGCTTATCGAGCTAACCGGAACCAAGCTGCGAGAAGTAGTGCTGAAAATTGACAACACTTCAGCAATTGCACTTGTAAAAAATCCCGTTTTTCATGGCCGAACGAAGCACATCAAATCACGTTATCATTACATTCGAGAATGTGTAGAAAATGGTGAGATCACAGTTGAGCATGTAGATGGCAAAGAGCAACGTGCAGACATACTCACAAAGGGTCTTGCAAGAGTCAAATTCGAGGAGATGCGACATATGATTGGTGTCGAGGACTTCCCGATTTCCATTCGGAAATTAGGGGGGTGAATGTTGGATTAATTTCCGGTTATTGGGCTCCAAACGAGCAGGTTTGGGCCGACCCACGAAGACATGGAGCAAGTCGGTTCCTAGTTTTAAGGGGTAGATAGGATTAAGTTTGAATTTCGAATTGTAATCCTTATCTGATGATTGCTTTCCCTATAAATACATAATCAAGTTTGGATTATGTTCAAGAGGGATTATTGTAATTGAGTTTTTGTGAAGTTTTCTTGATTGCAATAATATTGGGAGTTTAGCCAATTGTGTGTGCGTGTGACTCGTATCGATTCTTAACTTGAATTGCTCGGCTCCATTACATTAAAAATAATCTTAAGAATTTGGATCGGACCAAGAAGATGAAATCTAATACTATCATCAAGAAGAACTTGAACCGGGCGTCCCTCCTCCTTGCACTACGACCCGAGTTCATAAACATCCCAGGGTGGATTTGGATTGCAACAGTTAATATGGGTAGAGAAACCTGCATGTTACTTATAATTTCCCATATGCACTTCATGTTATTAGAGTTTAATTTTTTTTGTTTATCTATTTTTATATATTTTAGTTATCTATATTTGAAATTTCTCATACCCTATTGTTCAATTAGAATGAAATGATAGAAAATGTAAATGTACTTTGATTCGTCTTTTATACCTCTATCATTGGATATATATCATTAATCACTTATACGTGTCCTTATGAGATAATTCAGGTTCCTGAACAATGACTCTAGTGAGTTTTATATATATTTGTGAGTGTGTTTCTTATATTATATGTAATGGTTGTGAGTCGTTTTCTTGAAATCATCAGTCTTAAATCAAATTAATCAAGGGTTATAAAATGGTTTTTTCTTAATTTTCTTTTAAAAATAAGTTTTCTCTTGAACCCTCCCATCATGGCAACGCACAAGCAATAAAAAGTTCTTGTCACATAGCAGCAATCGAGTAATGTGGTTACAAAAATCATAGGTAGGAACTGACCAACACTAGCAACTACATGCTTACTTGCTGAGTGGCAACCAGTTCATCACCGATCAACAAACAGTTACTAGAAAGCTTCAAAAATGCGAAAGTAACTCTCAAGAGGCTCACGATGATGCTAGTTCCAAGGGCTAATTACGACGTCAATACGTAACATTGTTCAATGAAGATTCTTACCTACCCTTGTGAGATTCCATCGTTTTGGCCTCCCGCCTCTTGTGAGTATTCAATGAAGACTCTTACTTATCCTTGTTAGGTTTCATCGTCCCCCCATGTTTAAAAAAATTACCGCCCAATAAGACTCTCATTTAGCCTTCTAAAGTTCCACCTTTTTTCGCTCCTCACTTCTTCCTTTGATGAAGTCTTTGATCACTTACCCAGTTAGGTCAGGTGTAGATATATTAAGGGGGTAACCCGGGCTATCCTTGAATTCTCGTTCCAAAACGCATTCTCTTAAGTTTTTTTTTTTAACAATTGAATATATCAGGATATCAATGACAAATAATTAGGATGCCTCTTGAATATAAGGAGCCAAATTTTAATATAAGATTAAAACCTGAATAAAAGTAATATTAACATTTCATTCAATAAAAGCTCAACTTATTAAAAGCCCAATTCCCATCATTATAGTATATATCAATAAAAAAATAAACTTTTAGCTACAATAAAATTGTTTATTCTTTTGTTGGCTTACTAAAGTTTGTTTTTTATAATTTAACCACCTCTATTATATACATATAAGAGTAGTGTGTGTCTGTGTGTGTTATACTATAACAATTTATAAAATTTGAGAATTGGTTAAAAAAATATAAAAGGACCAATCATGTACACCCACGCCATCTTAAATATCTTATACTTTTATAAATGCAATATGTAGGTACGAGTTTCTCGTGACATAGCGTGGGTAAAATCTTACTAGTATATATTAAATAGCAACATGATTGCTACAATTTAGAGAATTTAGATTTTTGCCTCTTACTAGTATGTATTAAAATGAAGTATTTTGTTTAGCATCGTATGCTATAGTCGTTATTCTTCTAGTAACAATATTGAATGATAATAGCTTTTACGACGCAGGACACTTTGGGGTTTTACCTGGGAGTATAGTCATCGAGGTAATTTTTTTTTGTCGCTGCGTTTTGATATTTGGAATCATCACGGGATCTCAGACGCAACGTGCAGGGATGAAAACCTAGTTAAAATTAAATCAAAAATATTTTTCATTATTTTATTAATGTATTGCCAAAAAAGAAAATTAAATTGGGATACCACTAATTTTTTAGGCTAGATTCGCCAATGCTTTTAATTATATGAGAAAGTTACCATCTAATTTCACACAACCGTTTACATTTCAAACACACAATTTTAAGTATTGATATTTCATATATTTTAACTTCATTAATGACACTTAGTTCATTGGTTTTCATCAAGGAGATAGCAAACCCATTAAATAATTATTATATTAATATAAGTTTGTATAATTATTCATATTCAAAATTAGTAAAAACATTTAAAGTTCCTTGAGCTTTCATGTTTTCCATTTTCATATTCAAAACCGTTTAAGAAAACTAGTGATAAAGATTTAAGGATTTTAATCAGTGATCTAGTCTTCGTCACATAGAATTGAAGGAAAGCAGTGTTAAAAAGTGTGATACATGAAGGCAAGATGTTAGGTGACAAGATTATGTGAAGAATAACCATTTTAGTGGAAAGTCGTTAGAAACAATCAAACATAAATATATATGTTTCTCTCACAGATGCAAAGTGTGTCTAGACTATCATATCACTAGTTTAAAAATGTGATGTAACATGGTTATCTTAAAGATATATGTTTCTCTTCAAGGATTCAAAATGTTGTCTAGACTATCATAGTATCTTGTGAAATCTAAATTTGGTTGAATATCGTTAAAAATTAGAAACATAAAGATGTATGCTTTTCTTCAATGACTCAATGTTTTTCTATACTTTCTTGTGTCTAGTCTAGATTTATAAGTTTATCTTCATAGATTAAGTTTTTCTGTTTAATTTTTGCCACCTCTAATTAGGGGTGTGTAAAAAAACCAAAAACCGATCCGTATTCGTAACCCGAAAAAACCGAACCGAATTATGAATTCGGTTTTCGGTTCGGTTTGTAACCGAAACCGAATTGGGAATTCGGTTTTCGGTTCGGTTTTCGGTTCGGAGTAAATTTTGAATTCGGTTTGTTCGGTTTGTTCAGTTTAACCTGTAGGGTATTCTACCTTTGAAAAAATTGAAGATTTCCAATTATTATTGAAGATGAAGACTTGAAAAACAAAAGCAACATAAGTATTAGTCTAGGGTTTATTTTGTAATTATTGTAAATGCTAGATTAGTATAAATAGCAATACTTATCATCATTTGTAGGTGACTAATTCACCACTTGTTAGGTTGAATTAAGTTCATCATCAACAACAATATATCATCATCCCTCAAGGATGATGATTTCAACAATAGATCAATAAACATCAAACATTAAACACGTTGATGTTCTTCGTCGTGTTCATCATTATTATATTCATCATCATCATCATCATTTATTATATTTTAGCAACTAATCATCGAATTCTTGTTATCATCAACATGAATCCTAAGATCCAAGCTCATGTTCATGTTCAAATCATGAACACACAATTGGTATCAAAGCTGGAGTTATTGAATTCATATTGATTTTGATCATATTTCATGGTTAGATTGCTAAAATTGGTGGAGATTTGAAGAAAACTTGGAGAATAAGTCAAGTGTGTTCCTCACTAGATCTATGGATTTGAAGGTGAATCTGATGCAATCAACATTAAATTGATGTTATCTAATCATTTCTATGATAGATTCATCAATTGGAAGCAAAACATTGAAGATTGGATCAGACTTGATGAGGATTGGGTTGAAGAGCAGTAGATCGCAATTTACACACACTAGTGTGTGTGTTGTTGGTGTTTTTAGAAATTCCCAGATCTGTAACATGGAAATGGAGCTTGGCTTGATTTCGATCCATCAACATGATGTTACAACAGCAATTTCATCAACAAATCAGCATCAACATCAGTTTTGGATCAAAATCAAAGATCAAGTAAGTGGGTTTTTGAATGTTCTTCATTAATCCATGGATTGGATGTGGATTTGAGCTCTAATTTCATGTTTAATTGATGAATAATGATTTATCACATCAATTAAACATGAATCCAACATAAACAACAACAAATTAGAGCCAAAATGAAGTGATTTATGGGCTGAAAATTGAAGACGAGCTGAACGTTATGGTGCTAGATGCGCCCCTTATGAGGGATTTTTAAATTGTTCGAGCAGCTCTGGGTCCTTCTGTTATCATCATACAAGCTCCATAAGATCAGAAACAATAACAGAACATCAAGAGGAATGATCAAACAAGAACAAAGAACAAGACAAGTGCACTAGATGCGCCCTTTGTGTTCTGTTTGATGCGCGCCCTTTGGGGCTGCACAAAATTTGCAGCACCTAATCCTCTTGATTATGATCCGTATGATCCCAAACTTCATCAACATCATCAAAAAGAGAAAGAACAACAAGAAGATCATCATACATGGAGGTACATTTCAACAGCATTTTTGCATCAGTACACATTTAGTATCAAAATTGGGCAGCAAAAAACAGCTCACAAAGGAAATTTGGTGTGCCCCTTTAACTATTTGGTGTGCCCCCTTGTTGTGTGATGTGCCTTTTGAGTTGGTTCTGCAGCATATGCACCTCCTGTACATTACATGCTTCCAACAACACTTTGCTGTGCCCCCTATCACATATGATACACCTCCTTTGAGGCTGCATAGCAAAAACATCAGCAAAAACGCAGCAGCAAATAAGCAACATAAGAGTTGTGTTTAAGCAGTCTTTTAGTACATAAACAACAACGTTTCAGCATCATTATGGGCTGCATTCATTCAGCACAATCAGGAACTTTACAACAGCAAAACAAGCTACGTTTCAGCGACAAAACAACAACAAATTAAGCTGCGTTTCAGCAGCTAAACAACAGCAAAACAGCAGCATAACAGCAGTAGAACAACAATCATTTTGACAACAAATTGAGTCGCAAATCAGCAGCGTAACAGCAGAAAATTCAGCCGCGTTTCAGCAGCAATTTAAGTTGCAGATCAGCAGCAGAACTACAATAGCTTCAGCATCAAATGGCTGCACTTAATTAGCTCAAGTAGCAACTGTTATTGCAGCTCATGCAGCTCAAAAGGCATCAGTTGATGCGCCCCTTGTGACCATTTGAAGCGCCTCTTGTGGGCTGCATCAGTGAAGTTCAAACAATAGCTTACAACATCAAAAGCATAGCAGTCAAATAATCTTGATCTTCATCAACAACAATACAAGATCAAAAGCAGAAGCAAATATCAAGTATTAAATCATGATCTTCAATATCACACAATAGTTAATTCAAGCACACGCTTCCGCAACATCAACAACAACATCAACACTTGAATCAACTATTTCATCAGAAAGAACCATCAAGGCTCAAGTTTCAAGCTTCTAACCTTTATCATTGGAAATCTACAATTTACGGGGAGTATTGTAGGGTATTCTACCTTTGAAAAAATTGAAGATTTCCAATTATTATTGAAGATGAAGACTTGAAAAACAAAAGCAACATAAGTATTAGTCTAGGGTTTATTTTGTAATTATTGTAAATGCTAGATTAGTATAAATAGCAATACTTATCATCATTTGTAGGTGACTAATTCACCACTTGTTAGGTTGAATTAAGTTCATCATCAACAACAATATGATTTCAACAATAGATCAATAAACATCAAACATTAAACACGTTGATGTTCTTCGTCATGTTCATCATTATTATATTCATCATCATCATCATCATTTATTATATTTTAGCAACTAATCATCGAATTCTTGTTATCATCAACATGAATCCTAAGATCCAAGCTCATGTTCATGTTCAAATCATGAACACACATAACCGATTTAACCGAATTCAATATGTATACTTTATTTATTTTTTATAATTGTAAGTTTAGCCCAACTTCTTAAGGCTTAATTTTCAAGGTGTTTTATATAAACTAAATAACTAAGAATTTATATGCTAGCTCAACTCCAATTACCAAAATTGAGTGTCAAATCTTATTTTTTAAAAAGTCAAAGTCGGCTATTTATATTTTTAGAAAACGAGTTTGTTAACAATTCAAGAGTGTAATTATTTGATATATAATTTTTGATAAAATAAATATGACGAGTGATTCTAGTACAAGCGATCTAAAGTTAACAACGTCGTAAAAATATAAAAAAATGGGGAATTCGGTTTTTTCGGTTGAATACGGTTTTTAACCGAAACCGAACCGAAATGAATTCGGTTGAATTCTATTCGGTTATCCATATTCCCAATTTGGTTCGGTTCGGTTTTCGGTTATGCCTGAAAAAATTTCAAAACCGAATAAACCGAACAAACCGATGAACACCCCTACCTCTAATATATGAAAATGTCATTTTGTAATAAATGTATCTTAAACCAATGTCCTTGCGCGCATGTTTAATATGCATTGATTAGGATGTCATAGATGACAGGGCCGATGTGTGGGCCAAACTAGGGCTTGGGGTCGCTAAGAAATTAGGGCCTCAAATTGGAAAAAAAAAAGGTTTATACGTATGTACAAGATGGGTGAATTTTGGTCTGTTGGGCCTCAAAAAGAAAAATAAATGATGTCCTTAAAGTCCGATTGCAGGCGGAGAACGGGGAAAATAGAAGAACAGAGACAATTAATGTGCAATCATAATTAACAACGATTCAACATTTGGCGGTTCTTTCTGGAAGAAATACGAAGGGTCGAAGACATAATGATGGCAGATGGGTAGACGATTACGAGATCAGTGCCTGTAAATCGATACCCATTCACTACATTTTAATTCAAAATACATATTCAATTTCAATGCTAATCGGATTCGATTTTGATCAATTCAATCGACTACTGTTCAACTTCAATCCTAATATGATTTGTCAATTATTCCCACCATTGTAGTAGCTCAATTTCGTTTGCGATATGAGTTTCTCTCTTTCTGATTTGACCATCCGGGAGTAGGGACGGGTACTTCTCAACAGGTTAGTATTCTTCTTTGCCTTTAATTTGTTTTGATTTTTAGTTTTTTTCTTTCAGATTTAGTGGTTTGAGATTGAATCTGAATTATATGTATTTTTGTCTTTCTATTTGCTATGCTACTTTAGTATTTGGTAAAGTTGCACATTTGCACATTGCATTTGATGTTAGTGTTCTGTTGGTTGTTTGCTATGCTACATCCTATTGCTACTTGGTAAGTTGCAATTGCTAATTTGCTATTTTGCTTTGAATTTAAATTGTTTGAATTAAGCTACATACTAGAACTAGGAGTTAGAAATTAGATCAATAATTGTAACTGTTTCTTTCACTTTTAAAAGTTGAAGCTTATAAAATATTACTTAAATTATGTCGTATGGAGTTTTTAACGGTTTAGTTATTTTGTCAAGTGAAAGAGATTATTTAAAATAATTTGATTATAAAAAACATTAAATAATTTGCATAAAAAAGCTAGAAAAGTAAATTAAATCTAAATACAATAACTTAAAAGTATTAACTCCACCAGTTATAAACTTATGAGTTTATTATTGCGATCTCAAGCACGTGTAAAAATGGAGAATTTATATAAATTTTTTTAAAAGGCCCCAACCTTTTGGTTCACTTTGAGTCTCCAAAAACGTTAAGCCGACCCTGATAGATGAATCGAAGTATCTATAGGTGCAACATCTTCATCTTACGTGATAGTGGTAGTTTGTCCTCATCACACGCTTCTCAATTCTACTTGTTGATTAAATTTTCACTATGTATGTTTGTTTACAATTTCATATATGAGCATTTAACACTAATTAATGATGTATGCTTTTACTAAGATACACCAAAAAATTAAGGTTCAAGATTAACAATTATAATATGGTAAATACCAACAAATATCTTAGGAAACTAAGAAAAAAGGTTCGTTAGAGATCATAAATTTCAAATCTATAGATTCACATATAATTTATTGTTTACTTTTACAAATTCTTAGTATTATGAATTTGTGGTAAATTTCAAAATATTTGAAATAGTGTCTATAAATAACAAATATACGAATCATCTTGTAAATATAAATAACCCTCTTACTAGATGCACATAAAAACCAAAAATTAAGTGATTAGAACAATAGATTAAAAATAAGAATAAAAGACGGAAGACCAAATAGTATGTATACTGGGTATGAAAGCTTGTATGAACTGCTTTCATCTCCTTCTATATGTTTAGCCACATTGAAATCACCTGCAAACACCCAAAACAAGCATGCAAATAATATGTAATACACTTCTTAAATAACATATTTTAACTTTAATTACAGACTAACCAAGTAAAAAAAAAGTTTAAAAAAAGAACTCTGGTTTGTGAAATGTAAATGTAGTCAGTATTGTCCGAAATCACTTGTTTTCGCGCGTTAAAAGAAAATAATATCATCAAGCAGAACAGCAAATGAGCAAATATTATGGTTGTTTTGCCATTTGTGTTCCTACAAGGTGTCTTCAATAGCTCATAGATGCAAAGTGTAATGTTTTTAGGCGATTTTATAAAATAGATGGTTAATTTGTAACAAATGAGTTAAATAAAATGATTTTCTATTTACCTCTGTGTGGACCATAGCTACAACCCACTTTGATAGTTTCTTTTATATCTTTTATTGTAGCATGATTGTAGAAAATAAAGTGTGATAAAATATTATCAACACAGTTGAGCACGAGATGTGTTTCTTGTAGGCATGGCCCGTTGCAATATTCATCAGTGTATTCAGGTGGCACTTTCAGTTGACCACTCTCGGTCAACCTATAAGATTCTTCACAGCTACTATAAATCTACAATCAAACAGAAAGAACAAAAGATAAAATTATCATCTACCTTGTGGTCAAACTTAACATTATTTGACCTCATATATTAGATTGACTGTCTTCTATATTTATCACCACAATTTCTTGATTTGTAGAACTTTTTATAAAGTTTAATCTAATCATCTAAATTTTTATAATAATTTGTTGAATTTATATAATTCAAATGCTGCATTATGCATTGTTTGAAAAGATCACCTACATGTTTATCACTGAAGCATTGAAGTGCCTTCACAACAACCTCCTCAGGTTGATCACCACCACCTCTTCCGCCTGCAACCGCCGCGCCACCGCCTGGTTCGGGTAAGTATCCCATCCCGGTTCCAGCAATTCCGGTTTCACTTTTCCCTATAACAAATCAACTTCATCAAACACATTGTCGAATCGAAAATTTCCAAATTTCGTAATTCATTCATTAAAGGGTACCTGATGTGAAGCAGAAAAGAACAAGAAACAGCAGCATGAGAGCTAAACACCAATGATTAACAAAGAACAAAGAAGCCATGTTGAATTGTTGATAATTTGAATACATGCACAACGACGAATTATGTCTGTCATTTATTAGATAATCGATGAACCGAAATTCATCTGTGTAGGTAAAACCAACCAAGACTGTTAAAAAGAGTGTAAAAAAGATTTAATGAACGTGTAAGAAACATATTCTTTTGGCAAATTTGATTGGAACAAAGGAAAAAAGAACAAGAATTTTGGTTAAGTTAGGGCTGACTAACAAGAAAAAGCAGTTGAGGAACTCACCAACCATTCATCATTAAAACATATTGCAAAAATCAATCCTAATTTACAGGTTTTATGTTTTGGATAGCGGTGCGTATTCAATTTTACTAGAGGGTGTGATTAAATGTATCCATTAAACTGTAAACGTATCTAATGTGAAGTTTGTGGCTAATTAAACATGAAAACTTTAGATCTGAATTTCCCAACTTGAAATTTCTAGAGATCAAAGTTTTCAAACAGCAATGAAAGGTTGATTAACATCTTTGTGATTCATAACATCATCTAGAGTGACGTTCTTGACTTCTTTCATAGTAGTTGTAAAGGTCTTGGACTTTAGAGTAAATTACCATTTGCATTCATGACATTTACGCATATTAACTACTTGCATCCTTGCAGTTTTAAAATTGTCATCTGCCCCCTAACGTTTCATTTTATCTCCATTTGAGTCTGTGTCGTTTTATTTTTATCTCCATTTGACTCTAGATAACTAACACCGTTAGTTTTTCTGTTAAAAATATTGTTAAAATATTAAACCGGTTTGGCAACCGGTTCGGTAAAAACAACTGAAACTGTTTGGGACCCAAACCGGTTTCAAACCGGCCCAACCCGACGGTTTAGGTTCAGTTTGTAGGTTTCCTCTTTCAAACTGGTTTCTAACCCGGTCTGGTTCCAAACCGGTTTACAAACAATTATTTAAAATTTTATGTTTAATTGTTTCTACGTTTTATATATTATATATTTTATTTTGATTTTAAATTGTGTACTTTGTTTTTTTAAAACAATCATGTAATGTTTCTAATTTTATATGTTTTAATTTGTACAAATAAAAATATGTAAATGCATCTTATAGGTTTATTTAATTTATACAATTAATATGTAACATTCATCTTATAAGTTTTGTTTAATTTTTATAATTAATTGTTTATTTAATTTATAAACCGTAAAAAAAACCCAACCGGTTTGGGCCCAAACCGGTTTTATGATTTGGGTTTTTTTAAGTCCAAACCAGCTTAGAACCCGAACCTGTTTGAGCACAAATCGGTTTTGACCACGGTTGACCAAACCGGTTCCGGTTTGGAACCCAAACCAGTTTTAGAAAAAACCCGGTTTGTACACCACTACCACCACTATATTATACAAACACACTCTCTCTCATATACAAACACACTATCTCCCCCCTCTCGGTCACCACCACCACCATCACCACAACCCTCACCACCACCACCATCATCCCCATCATCGCCATGACAGCCACCCATCACCACCATCATAGCCCCTATCACCACCACCACAACCCCCACCTCCATGACCATAACCACCCGTCACCACCATTACAGCCACCCAACACCACCATGACAGCCACCCATCACCACCATGACAGCCACCCAACACCACCATGGCAACCCTCATTACCACCACCACAGTCCCCATCACCAATATTGCATCCACCCATCACCTCATTCACAACCACTCATCCCCATCACTCTCTCTCTCTCTCTCTCTCTCTCTCTCTCTCTCTCTCACAGTTTCACAATCTCATTCTCTCTGTCATGAGTAGACAGCCACTTCCACTTCCACCTTCATAACAATAACCACCACCACCATTGTCGCTCACCATGTAACCACCCACCACCATCGTTTTTCCCATCCTACTGACGTTCAAAATCACTAACGAGGAACTTAAAATTGCGAATCTTAGATGGGAGGGAGGGCTGAGAACGGTGGTAGTTAGGGTTTGTAGTGAGTCTAGTTGGTGGTGGGTGAAGGTTGTGGTGGTGGTGAGGGGAAACTCATATTGTGGTAGCGGTGAACTGTAAGTGGCAATCATGGTGTTGATGGCTGGTGGCATCAATGGGTATCGATGGGTGGTGGTGGATGTAGAGAGAAGAGAACTTAAGTTGTTCCCGTTAAATAGACACCCTAATATATTAAATCAACACCCCAGAATTTCTATATGTGTCGTATAGCCCCATACGCGTCATATAGGGGGGAGGGGTTCGTATAGGGCTATATGTGTCGTTTAGGGCTATATGTGTCGTATAGCCCTCTGACAGCTCCCTGAATTTTTCCTCGTAGTCAGTGTTGAAATTCGCTATACGCGTCGTATAGCCCTATATGTGTCGTATAGGGGGGGTCGTATAGTGCTATATGGGGCGTATAGCTCTCTGACAGTCCCCTTGAATTTTCCTCGTTTTCAGTGTATTCTATCCTATACGCCGCGTATACACCACGTATGGACCCATACGCGGCGTATAGGGGGTGTCGATTTATCTGGGTGGGTGCCTCTATATTAGGACCCTTTTTTATTGTGGTGATGATGGTGAGATGAGAAAGAGAGAGAGAGAGAGAGAGAAAGTTTGTGGGTGTTTATGTTTGAGAGTGAGAGTGAGAGAGAGAGAGAGGGAGTGTGTGTGTGTGTGTGTGTGTGTGTGTGTGTGTGTGTGTGTGTTTATGCCGGCCAAAGAAGAAGAAGTGGGTGGTCCCATAATTTTTTTATTTTTAATTTTTAGGGGCATTTTAGTCTTTTCATAAATATTTAATAGAAAAGTAACGGTATTAGGGTTTTGGATGCAAATGGGTACAAAAATGAAACGTTAGCGGGGTAAATGATGGCTTTAAAACTGCAAGGATGCAAATAGTTAATATGAGCAAACGTTAAGGATACAAATAATAATTTACTTTTAACATTAAATAAGCTTGACAACATAGATGGCGCCAGCAGGGTAACGAAATCATGGGTTTTGTTAAAATTGTTTGGGTCAAAATGGATTGGTGTAAGGGGGAATATTCCACCAAACAATAACAAAGTTTATGTAGTATTCCAGTTAAGTCACTAATAATTTTCTTTATAAAAACACTCAATTTTTTTAATCTAGTTTTTTCTTTGTATCTTTTGTAAACATTAAGAGTTTTTTTAATTTAACCGACCTAATTAAACATGTATGAGATTGGTAATTTTTTTCCAAGTATAACCCTGTGCAGAGGTAATTGCGAAAATAAACTAACTAAATAACAACCAAGTTTCGTAAGAGTTGCATTTAAGTCAACATAAAAAAGTAATCCATAAATAGTAACCAAGTTTCACATATATTCCACTTGGGTCACTAAATTTTAAAAGAGTTTTGAAAATTTATAAGGTAATTACGTAAAAATGAAAAGGTAAATTCAATTTGAGTATTTTTAATAGTTATAAAAAGTATGGTGACTTTCTTGAAACAATATTTAAATTTTGTTATTATTTCATTAATTATATCAATTTGGTTCAAGACGAAAACAATTTGATTCAAAAGGAAAGAGGAAAAAGTTATCAAATTTGTTACTCGCTTCTTTTGTGGCAGCTAGTAATAGTTACCGCACATAGATGTACAATGGTGGTGGTGGTATTAGTAGTCATTTGTGGTGATTGCGACGGTGATAATGAGGTGGTGTGGAGAGTGATGGAGGTCGCAACTGATGGTTGTGATGTTTGTTATTTCAACGGTGGCGTGGTAGGGGTGGCATCGATGATGACAACGGCTATGAAAGTGACGATCGAGGTGACGACAATGGTGTTTGTGATGATGGAAAAAATGGGTGTCATGATGACGATAGTGGTGGTGGCATAAGTGTCGATGGTAGCCATACTGGTGATGAAAGTGGTGGTGGTGGCATTGCTGATTAAGTTCACTTTTCATAATAAAAGAACCGTTATCTCTATTTACTAATTTTACTTTTTAACCTTGAACTTTAATGATTACACTGGACTTTATGTATATAATTTGTTTCATCTTTGTTCTTTTAGTCTAACGGTTATTAGTTTGCATTGTTAAGTTAGATTATGTGGTTATCATATGAGGGTAGATGTGTTAAAAATCATATATGTGGCATAATAAAAAAAATGAATCGCCGTATTAGAAAAATATATCAGTAAGACGCTAAAACCAACTAGTTAAACCTCAAACAATTTTATATATTTTTATCATCACCCTTTTTAAAAGTGGTACTATAAAAATTTACTCTTTGATATTATTTAAATATCAATAATAAACTTAATACGTAGAAATCAGAATGCAAGTTACATGAAGTTAGTTAGAAAAATATGATCATTAACATTAAGATAAACGAGTATAATCTTAAACAAATTTTATATATTATTATCATCACTCTTTTTAAAGTTAGGTGTATAAATTGTTTTTTTGTATCATATGACTTAAGTATCGATAATAAAGTTAACATATAGAAATTATAATGCAGCCACCGTGATGTTATTTAGATGTTTTTGTTCAAATTAGAATGCAAATTCTTTAAACATTTATTGTATCATATGATTTACGTAATTATATGATTGCGGAAAGCATCTTAATTATTTCATGTAATATACATTTTAATGTTTATGAATTAAGTTTATTATTGTTATAGAAATCATATGATACAATCATTTATTATAGAACTAGTTTTAAAGAATTTGATGATAAAGAATATATAATTTGTTTGTAGTGTAACTCGTTGGTCTCAACGTGTTACCGATCATATTTTCCTAATACATCGATTCGTTTTTTGATAGCGCTACCTAGATTTTTTTATGTATCTCCTCATGTGATAATAATGTAACCTAATTTAACGATGCAAACTAACGACCGTTGACTAAAGGACCAAAGATAAAACAAATCATATAAAGGTTGGCTAGTGTAGTTCTTAAAAATAAATATTAAAAAGTGAGATTAGTTACAAAAATGATCTTTTTATGAAATTTACTTCTTTTATACTTTAAAAGTATATAAGTAATTATATTTTTGGTTATTAAGTTTTAATATTAATTAACTAAAATCCTTTATGTTCTTTTTTGTCGCACTCTTTTTATTGTCATATGCCAATTTTTTTAGATCACACAAACTAAATTGAAACATATAGGACACCAGGTATTTTGTGTCTAAAACTCAGTCACGTTTTCTTTAGTTAGAGAGTATATCATTTTACCACTGGAATATTCTTTTGATAAACAACTCTTCTTTATTTATAATACCATAATAAATTAAACAATTATCATTTTCTTACCAAGAATCATCTTGAACACAATATTCGCCTTTGACCCTCTTACATTCACAAATGAACCAAATAATCTTTCACACATAGAATCAAGATTAAACTTTCAAGAATCTCCATCATTAATATTGATATGTGCCTTCAAGATCTTGAATTCCGGAGTAAGACCTTTAATTCTTCCACCTTAATTCTTGGTCTCTTGCTTTCACACCACACCAACACCAAAAGTGCAATGATCACAAAAACACACCCCTTATGACTAATTCTTTTCAAGTTCTTTGGAGCATACACATCCAAAATTTGTCCAAACACTTGAATCAAAATGCACAAATTATTTGAGTACTAAATCCATCAGTTTATGTGCCTCTTTTTCCGTCCACTTATCAACAATAAAGCGAGATTTTTTTTTCTAAAATGGTGTATATAAAAAACTAATTTACCAATTTGGTGTAGTTAGAAAAATATTTACCAATATAGTGTGTTTTTTTAATCATTGTTGCTTCTCACGTCTATTCTAATTGGATACTTTACGAAAGATTTTTTTGAATGCTTTTTTAATATTTCAAGGATGATTTTCTTTAAAGTTTTAAGAAATATTATTTTATAGACCATGTACTAGAAATATATTTCAATGTCTTTCGACATGTTTAAAATCATTTTTTTATATTGTTTAACCATGGTGTTAAAGTAGAAGCGTTGTTTTTTTGCTTAAAATATTTTCTAAAGAAATGTTTTAATCGAATATATATGGGTAAGAAAGATGCAAAAAAACAAATTTCTTTTATTACTTAGATTTTTGCACGTGATAATTCATATAAATTGTCTCATACGATAATATCATTTTCGATGTTGTAAAAAACTATTTTGGAACTAAAATTTTAATTTTTCTTAAGATTGTGTTTACGTTAAAACTATAAGTTTACCGCCTCACCTTTTTAATAAAAATACTCAAGAAGATATTCAACTTAAAACCAGTTTTCTTAGGATTGTGTTCACGTTGAAACCACTTTAGATATTTAATAAAAATACGCAAGAAGATATTCAACTTAAAACTAGTTTTTTTCATTTCCAGAAACCCAAGTTTATTTTCTTATATTGGTATTAAATGTTTCATAAAAAAACGATTTTTTTACTTCAAAGATTTACCTAGATGACAAATATGAAATTGTTTTGGTCGTAAATTAATCTATAATTTAGGTTAAAAAAAAGTCGCGCGACTTAAATGAAAATTAACTTAATAGCATCATATTATATTGAAAAACTTATGTCTTTTACCATGATTAACATTCTAAAAAATCATTATTATAAAACATTTCAAACGACACTAAATATGTTTCTTTAGAATAAAAAAATTAAAATCTATTTTAAAAATCTAAAATTCAAAGAACCCATCTTTAAAAGAATCGAAACAATAATTATCTAGAACACCAAAATTCAATTTTGACCCTCCTATTTTTACAAGTAAACCAAAACAAATTTTCACGTGAATTAAAGATTAACAAGTGTATACACATAATTGAAAACACATAAAGATTGCTAGAATAAGGGAAAATCTTTGACTTTCAAATTGAGGTTGTAAATTATAGAATTCGAGTTTTGCTTGGCCAAGTTAGTCCCTTGTTAAGTTGGGCCTTTTTCTAGCCTTTTGTGTTTGTCTAGCTATTCCCAAAATGTGAGTCCACTACCTATGGATAAGCTTCTTATGTAATTATCATAAGAAGGTCCAAATATTGTTTATCCATATTAAATCAAGAGAAAATTCTCAAAAAATTATTTTTCTCCCATCTTTTGTTTAAAGTATCTCCTCCAAACAATTATCCTCAAAATGTCCCTATTAGACAAGATTCTCGGTGCCTTTGGTAGGCGTTGCCGCCTCTCCTGAGCAGACAACGCTTATATAGATAGTTGTAAAGGCAACGACACCTCTTTGACATCATTGTCGCGGTTTTGCGCCTATTTAATTTAATTTATTTTTTAAATGGTCGATCTATTATTCAAATATACAAGCGCCCAAAAAGTCAACGTTTGAGAGCAGGCGTCACGCCGGTGGGTAACAAGCGCCCGCCAGTGGGGAAGAGGCACCCCAACTGTGAGGAACATGTGTCTTGTTAGCTAGAGGACATTTTGAGGTAAAATTCTTTAGAGGGGACATTTTGAGGTGAAAATAAGAGAAAGTGAACATTTGAAGAATTTCCCTTAAATCAAACACTCAATGACAAAGGTCTAAATGATCTTGCAACGTATAAGCAAACCATTTTGAGGTGAAAAAAAATTCTTAGTTCCATAAGACTAATTTGCATTTTAATTTTATATAAGCAAACCATATTGTACAAGAACACAAATGATCGAAATCAAGAACTAGTGAAAAATATGCTTATTCACATTTTTCCTTTAAATGATCTTGCAACGTATATTACATTTATCGAGCACACCAATCAAGAACTTCAAACTTATAGGGCCAGAGACTTTAATCTGCTACCAAACACCCCATTTACAGTTGTTCTTTACTCAGGAGTAAAAGTAGGAGGGTAGAAATAGGAACTTGTAATAGTAAAAGGTTTAAAATAAAAATATCAATATCAATACTTGATGTCTTCAATTGTTGGTTTAATGGCTAAAGAATGTTTGAGATCACCAATGTGAAGAGTGTGTTCACCCATTGGAACCCTTCGGATCCCAAATTGGTCAACCACACTCAAATGTTTGCACACATGAAGGTCAAGTGCAACCCTTTGACGCCCACCGGCCACCACGTGGACCTTTTGAAAGGCCACAAGTTGCTTGTGTGTGGCCCATTTACCTTCTGGCGGGCTCGAGAACACCATCACGGTGTGAGTTCCATCCATGGTTCCAGTATTCTCTACGTCGATGTGTAGGCCTGTAGAGAGGGCGGAGCATTTTGTATGTGATACCCGCACCCCGTTGGTTAAAGTTGTAACATTGTTGTTTTCAAGGTGGATTGATAGCATGGGAACCGAAAATGTTGTTGGGGCTTGGGCTAGGGAATGTCGGAAAGTAGTGTAACTTAGACCATGCCCGAATGGATAGACCACGGGCCCTTTGTAGAAACGGTAGGTTCGACCGGGGTAGTTGTGGGCCGGGTCAGCCCGCATCCCCATGTTTGTCATTGGTACTTTAGCCAAGTACTCTTGTGGGTACCATGTCATAGGCAACTTTCCTCCTGCAAAGAGCAAAAAAAAATGTCATTAGTATCTTATTTTGATCTGTTGGGCTTTCTAAGGCCCAATCATGTATCTAAGCTAATTGGGCTTTATCAAAATTTTTTGAACGTGTGATTTATGTAGTAACCTGGATTGGTTGTTCCAAACAAGATATCCGCAATAGCGGTTCCACCGGATTGACCCGGATACCCGGCCCAAATTATGGCTGTAATTCGAGGGTCTCTTTTCGCGAAAGTGATGTCAACTGGGCCACCAGACATAATGACGAGCACACATGGGCCTCGTGAAGCCTTTGCGACTCTAGATATGAGCTCTTGTTGATGTCCAGGCAAGAGTATGTTAACCCGATCTCTTGCTTCAGCTTCAATAGATTGATCAAGGCCCATGACTAACACGGTTGCATCGGCTTGTCGGGCCGCTCCTTCAGCAGGCCCAATTAATTGGCTCCCTCTACAGCTCACATCACTACATCCCGCTTGATGAATCGTCTTAACATATCTAGCTATACCTTGTAACGGTGTTGTATACCCGCAAGCAATACCTATAGTATCCCAAAAAAAAGATTTTTAAAAATAAATTCTTTTATTTCCTTTTAAAAAACCAATTTTTATACTGCATACCAGCATAGTTGCCTATCATAGTGACCGTGACATCAGAATTGGGACCGATAACAGCAACTGTACGATGACGCACTGTTGACAATGGTGGGCCGTGCCCACGGTTGTCTAAAAGAACTATGCCTTGACGGGCCGCTTCTAGTGCAAGTTGGTTACTCGACATTAAGCACACGTCCGGTATCCCTAAGTTTGCATACGGTTGCCTTGGCCCATCAAACATGCCCAAACGCATTTGGACTGCAATGGTGTTGGCCAAGGCCCCGTCAACATCAACCTCTTTTAACTTCCCTTGTTTAATCGCACCCTCGGTATAAACCGCCAAATGAGGCCCACAATCCAAATCAAGACCTAGAAGAATAAAAAAAATACAAAAGTCATGTAAACAAAACCCGAAAAAATAAAATAAAATAAAATGCTCTAATATTTTGACCCAAACCTGCTTTGATGCTTTGTGCGGCTGCATCTTCTGGTGTAGCCGTATAATGCTGACTGGTATACATAACCCCAACCGAGTCACAATCCGACACTATGTATCTGCATAACAAAAAAAAATCATTAGAGACAACAAAAGTGAATCATCATTTTCCAAATCAACTGTCTAAGCGTACCCGTTGAGGTGCCAAGCCCCGCGGATCGTGTTCTTGAGGAGATTCGGGTCGGCACAAGTAGGCTTTCCATTGACTTGATTGTACGAACACATCACACTTGCAACTTTACCTTCTAAAACACAAGCTTTGAACGGTACATTATATGTGTCTTCTAAATCTTGTTTACTCACCTACATAAAAAAACACCAATTAGCCTATTGTTTCTTAAGATGAAATTATTACACTTTTCTTTAATATTTTTAGCACAGAAAAGCATTAATAAGTAACTTTTTCATTTACTGTTGCGTGAAAGTTAAAGGGTATAAGAATGTTTTATCATATTTGGTAGAAAGTTATCTGTTTTTATTACAAGAAGTAAACTATGAGTCATTTAACCACCATGTGCCACTTTTTGCTAGAAAAAAGTAAATAAAAAGTTATATTTTTCATTTCATCAATAAGAAGAGGTCCTTTTAGTGACACATAGCACATTATGTGCGACAAAAGTCGCATTATTAACTAGGTTCCAAAATCTTGCCTTGTTGGCATGTTTGTTGTCTAACTTTAGCAACCATATATCATCTTTTGTAAAAAAGTTAGAAAATATATGCCATTCTTAGCTTTGCAGATGTTATATGATGCATCTTTAGCAACGGTATCTTCTTTCTTGTGACCAATTTTGGGGTATAAAAGAGTACCATTTTTCTCATGAGGGTAAATCTTTCAATGATTATGAAACCAAATTTAGAAACTTTTTGTTTTTAAAATTCAAACGGTGTGACAATTTTGGTGAGAACACACAAATGGTATGTGTTAATGGCACATTTGTAAGTAAAAACTAAAATGTAAATATACCTTGGCGTTGAAGTGAAAGCGATCAACACCGTTCCAATTATCAAGGTCGTACGCGGTGTAATGTTTACAACAAGCTGCAACCTTTAATCTATCGCCCGCATTGCCTTGAAGTCCTCTAACATATCTAACAGCATATCGAGCGGCCAGTGCTGGATCTTCTCCAGGTGTTTCTTGACCACGTCCCCACCTTGGATCCCGGAAAATATTCACATTTGGGCTCCAAAACGTTAGCCCCGCCTTTCCTCCATTGTACATGGCCCGTGCTTCATTTGACACGACCTGAAATATGTTTAAACTACATTAAAAAAAACTACATTTTCCTATAACATGGTTTATCATATTATTATTATTATTTTCAAACTTGTTAGTAAACTCATATAAACCTCATCAATCCCTGAGATCATCTAAAACAAAGCTTTTGTTAGACATAACTTTCTTACGACTTAGGAAAAATGATAATAATTAAATATTGAATACATAATGAGTAACCGAAAACTTTTTTGTTTGTTAAAAGCCTAAGAATCTCAAACTAGAATAAATTTGACTAGTTTAGTATACAAAGTGCACTTGGGTCGGTTGTCAAGACAAAATGGAATAATTTTATTATAATTGAAACATATAATAAATAGATGGCTTTTGGAAGATGGGATATAACATATTATAGTAGAAAAGACCCCACAATTAAGTTATGGGCCAAAATAAATGGTCCATTGGTGTCATAAGAATATAAAAAGTATGGGCTATAAACATGCCAAAAAAATCCACTTGTTGTGATACAAAAGGGAACATGACAGCTTGTACAAAAGATATCCACAAACTATTGCATTAGTTATCTTCTATTTATGGTTCCTGACATTGGTTTTGTGCATTAAACACTTGTACCTCATGCAGTTAAATTTGTGTTTATAAATATTTATCATTATGTAGGCCCACATGTCATACAAAGCCGTTTTGTGATGTGGTACCTATACATAACTAAACAAAATCAATATTTTCTCTTGATTCTGATTTTACTTGTATAGTTATACTTTATGCAATTAAAAGTGTACTAACAAACTAATATTCCAAACATACACATCCTTCTAGTTTCGGCTACTCGCATCGGGCATTACACAACACAGGGTGTTAAATGAATCGTGTTGATGGTTGAACCTGCTACGAACTCGAATACAAAACAAATTCAAATGTTATGTCAGACACATAAACCTAAACTTGACATAATATTATGTGATTTGACACAATGACCACCTCCTTATACAAAATTTGTTTTGATTTGTTTTTTTAATGATATTATAATATTACAAATTTACAATCGAATACACAAACGCATAAAATAATTATGTTTTATAAAATTTGAATTTTAAAAATGGGAATTTACACTTCACCTCCTTTTAGTCTACCAAATATGTAAAACAGCCCCTCTAGCAAGATTTGGTTATCCCGTGACTATTGATTTGTGTGACCCTACTAGTACCAAAATTCATCATTCTAATAATCGTGAACATAAACCAACTATAAAAATACAATAAATACATACGAATTATTTCGAATTATTTTTAGTTGATCATCTTTAATCAACTAAAAAGTTGATTTTGATGTGATTAATACGTTACATACATAATTAAAGTTAAGGACTTAAGGTTATGGATGTGTGGGTCCATTTGACAGAATTCGAATATTATCCACCAAACGATATTAACGAATTTATATGATCCATTCCTTAAAACAACAAAAGTGTTAAACGTCACGTTACCTGTCCAATCTCTTCCCACAAAGTGTCATTAAAAGTCGCAGCCGTCGTAATAACCTGCGGGAACTGCGTCGCGCCAAGAAACGTCGGGAGAAACTTCGTCCCGGGGCCCACGTCCGACACGCCATGTAGCGCCTCGGACCACCACTCGTACCCTTGAATCCCTAGCCGAGGCACCGCGGCTGCATTATTAACTAACAACCTCACTTTCTCTTGTAAAGTTAACCTTCCTAACAAATCCTTAACCCTAACTCTTATCGGTAGATTCACCCGACAAAACGGGAGGTCTTTCGTGACCCTGTTGCTTGGGTCACAAGCAAACGGTGCTCTTGATCGCGCGGTCAAGAGCACCGCGAAACCGATTAAGAGGAAGAGGAGGAAGGAGGGTGAAAGAATGCATTTTGTGTGAGTTTTTAGGGCCATTTTGTGTGTGAAGTTTGGTTTGAAGAAAGAAAATGAAGAGTGAATGAGTATTTATAGTGTCATATAAAGGTGGCGTATAGATAGTGGGTTAGTTTTTGTGACGATGATTGGATTTACACGTCTTCTTAATTACGATGTTTGCCACTAGCTGTCTTACCTTCAACACTCATGTGTATTCATACAGATTACTACTGTATTAATCATGTTTTTTTTGTAATTAAGATACAAGAAAATATTATTTGAAAATAGAAGTTTTTTTGTTTGTTTTTGTGGGGTGATTTTGTGATTTATTTAAGTGAGATATATGGGATTTGATGCATATGTTTAAAGAGATACAATTGGGTTTGTTTATTATGGACGATGAGAAATATAATAGGCCTCCAAATATGCAAGATATTCGTTATATTTTAGAAAATGAACAAACATAGTTATATTTTTTATATTTTGTATTTTTATATGTGTTTGTGTATGAACATGATAAATCAGTAAAATAATTTGTTAATATGTTTTTAAGTTTTAATTTTTTACATATATGTAGGTTATATATAAATATAAATTTTGTTCATTATTTTTCTTTTTGACTGTAGTGAGGGACAAGTAAACATATATTTTTATCATTTTGTTTATACAAAAAATGTGGTTAATAGGACGAGAATACTTTCGATTTCTTATATGATGGCAACTCATAATATATATACACACTCCTTTGATTTTAATATATGGGGTATTCACATATTTTCTCTTTCTAAATTCATTAATATACATATTTACCCAAGTGAAAAAAAATCAATTATATTTTTCCCTTTTCTAAAACATATATATTACATATTTACCCATTTTATTGAAATTATTTATTAAATGATTATCTTATATTTTCTCTAAAAGTATTTTTACATGTTTCACTTTTTAAAACTATCAATTACATAATCCTTAAGTTCGAGTCTTCTATATAAATAAAAACAACAAAATTGCATCTTGTTTAAAAACTTTATTTCAAAACAACAATAATCGATAACTTAAAGTTATATGTCCAAATACAAAACATAATTATTATGTTATATATTTTAAAAAGAAAAAATATATAATTAATTTTATAGCTTGAGGAAATATGTAATTTATGATCGGGACAATACGTAAAATCCCTTAATATATTAATCCTCGATCTTTGCACTTAAATATGTTACAAGACTTTACATGCAGAGAAAGAACGACTTAAATTCTTCATATAGACTAGTCAAAATCCAGTCCAACGACTTTAACGGTTGTCATCTATGGTTATTTAAGTGTAATAAACCTCAAATGTCAAAGCGTGACTGCTCTTAAAAACCTACTACAAGTCTTGACTTATCTTCTATTTATTGTCTTACAAATTGTAAACATTGATTTGCGCTAGCGGAAAGTGGTGTAAGATCTAGCTAAGTTAAATATGAACTTGATTGGTTTAACTTAAGAGAATTAGAGTTCATGTTTCGCCTATTTAGGTTCTACTTTTAAGTTTTAGCTCTGACTGTGAGTAATATTAAAAGCTCGGTTAGACTCATTTATTATTATAATTTTTGAACGATGAACTCATACATACATTAAATCTAATCCTAAATCTACACTAGTGGTTCACGACTAGACATAAACTCTTAACCACTTGAGAATTGATACCATGTCACACAACTTAATATTGTTGGACCAAAGACTCTCGGTTGTTATGTATTTATTATTTCATTATATTTATATGTATACACATACTTTTATATCTATATATGGTTTTTATAATTAGAATTATAATTATAATCATATCATATAATAAATAGTATTTTAATCGAAACTATATAAATAATATATTATGTAAGCCTGTATTATATTATCAAAGTTAAATATATAGGTTTAAGAAGGGGTTTATGAAGGGTTTATGAAGCTTGGTCTTGAGCTCGTTATTAAATAGTTTTAGGCTAGAGCTTGGCCTCAAATTCGGCTATTAACTCAAATAAAGCTTCGGTAAACCCACTATTAACTAGTTCATGAATAACTCGACTCGTCTCATTTATATCTCTAATTCGACATGCTATGACTACCTATTTTTTGTTTCTCACTCACAGGAATATAAAGAACGGCATGTGTAGAAGCGTTAAATTAAATAAACATAAAAAATAAGATAAGAGTTAGTAAATGCTCCATAAAACTTATTGTTATTGTTAGTTAATTAGGTTTACGCTTGATCTCGGGTTATTAACTCAATTAAAGCTTCAGTAAAATCATATTAAGTAGTTCATGGATAACTCGACTCGTCTCGTTTATATTCCTAGTTCGATATGCTATGCTTTCTCACTTAATTACATGAATATATAGAAAGGCACGTGTAAGAGCGTTGAAACAACATAAAAAATAAGATAGGAGTTATAAATGCACCATAAAACTTATAGTTATTGTTAATTAATTAGTTAGTGGTACTTGTTTTATTTATGGAAGGAGAGTGGGTAACTTTGGTATTTTTATCTTGTTCCTCTCTCTCTCTCTAAAAATGGTAACACTACTCTAGTCCAGGGTATATGTGACTGTCAAAATGGTTGTAAAACCGTCGCTAATAATTATTTGTGACTGATTTTGGGTGGTCACAGATACTCTCAAGTTTTAACCTGGTTTGCAATCAAAAACTTTCGCGACAGATTTTAGCGACTAAATAATCCATTAGCGACCGAATTTATGAACAAAATGTGTGTTCTGGAGTTTAACCATATTGTGATTTTGTTGAACCCTTTAACCAAACTCGTTAACATTCTTTTAGACTAGGTATGTTGTGTACACGTGTTTTGGATTTTAATCCCAAGCATGGATTTGGATAGTTTTATTCAATTGTATAGCATGCACTGAAATTTGAAACAACTAGTAAGAACGACGTAAGGTTGTTGTTTTATGACTTTAAGCTCATAGGTTAAAGCCGTGTTAACAACCTCTTGCACAAAATGTAACTATGTAAGATCAGGCTACGTTCATCAGATCGTGACCACTAAGAAAAAGCTAGTTAAATATTGGATGTGCCTTTTTTTAATTAATTGTTCAGGTCGGAAAGATACCCTAAAATGCTCAGCGCTATTTTTAACAACAATCAGAACTTATTCTTTCATAGTTAAATTTCAAGATTTTGTTTCTCACCTTCTAAACTATTATAAAATTCTTTATATTTTCAAGCAAATAGCCCAAATTATAAACTATAATTTACGATAACTTTTCTAAAACTCGAAAATTAAAAAAAGGATTTTCGAGAGTTGCGTATCGCTTTTTAGATCGAGACAATTCAGTAATTCACCCAAATTCCTCAATTAAAAGAACTTGAAATTTGACTTCTCAAGAACAAAAGTTAATGTTTCACTTGTGTGATTTTCACGAACAGGATAATATAAATTGACTTAATTCATATTCAGGGGATTTAGGTTCAATAAAGTGCCTTTGGCAATTATAATTTGAAACTCAAATCAAAATCAATATAAAACTTTTTTTCCATCTGAATTTTACATGTAAAATTTCATAAAATAAAATTCTAATGAGTTTTAATTAAAACAACTTTAACTAAAACATAGCTCCATCCTAGCATATGGTCTTCTTCTTGAACCCCGCTTCTAGAGGTGCTGCCCCTTGGGGCACTACTTAATGGCTTTACCCTAAAACCCAATGATGTTTTAATAACAAAAAATCATAAAAAATATGCACTCTGTATCTTTTAGCTTGTTTAATGAATATTGCGATTAACAAGTTAATATAATTATACTAAAATATCTAACAATTTTTTATATGTATTGTGCAGAAATCTAAACATCTAAAAGTTTTTATATATACATTTTTAAAGGATTATATGCAAGTAATGTTAGAAAGTCTTAATATTGTTCATTTCGCTTCCTATTTAGATTCAAAATAACAGTACATGCTTATATAGAACTTTATACCCCTTGAAGGTATTCTTTTTCTGTATGGTTCACATGGACTTCGGTGAATTAAATAACGATGAATAAACCATTTCACCTAGAATTAATAATCAAAATTATTAGGTTTTGGCTTTTTGTGCATAAAAGCTCTTTCATGTGCTATCATTGTTCTGTCTCAAAATTTACATTTAAAAAACTCAATTAAAGGTATAAAGTTTTTTATACTTTACTTGATATCAAGTTTTAATCCAATAGTTCATTGAACTATACTTACAACTATAACTAAAATCAAAAGTTCAAGATCATCATAAAGAAGTCTAATCATTTTCTTCTTTTGTGACTAGTATTAGAGTTAATAACGTCCTCTAAAAGTCTTACGTGCAATTTCGGATTTCACAAGTAGGTTCTCCTTACAAAAGTTTTAAGTCGTATAACCGTTAGTACTTTATCTAACCCATAAGAGTGGAGGGGTGGAACCCAAATGAATCAATGTCATAAACCAATCAAAAGTTGTCATATGATTCGAACCAAAAACTATACCCAAAAAATAAGGGGTGGAAACACCCTATGAATCCTCATACACGCACTTTCGGCTTCAACCCAAATAACACACACATTCTCTCGGGTTGTACGGATTTTTAAACCCAAAATCACAACCTGAAGCCACTACCAAAGTGGGTGATGGCGCTTTCCTGTGGACCCAAATCAACCCCAAAGTGAACCCGAGTGCGAGCCCGTCCATTCTAAAAGCTTCAATTTACTCTTCAGTTCACGATCCCTCGTAGACATCTACGACATTCTTCAATTTCTACATCACACCACTTTTGCATTCAATTTTATAATCAATTTAGTTATCTTAATAAATTGTTTATTTTTTATTATCATATTCTTTTTACAAAGATATTAATATTATAAATTTTATAATTTAGATAAATATTAAACTTTTATAATTAGTAATTAAGTTCACTAAATATGACAATATTTATATATTTAGTAATTACTCTTCAGTTCACTTTTATAATTAGTAATTACGACATTCTTCAATTTCTACTCCTTAGTTTTGTGTAGACGGACGCGATACAACCATCCATGCACTCTCTTGTTATTCACGCGTGGATGCCAATCCGTGTCCATCGATCTCTCATGGTTTAACGTTGTAAATCCTCTAAGAGTTTATTTGAGTAACTCAAATTTACAACATATTTTTTTAATCCTTTTTAATATATACATACATTAAAAATTCCTACCCTCACGCTATCTCTTTCATTTCTTTCTTGACACAAAAAAACCTAATAATGACCACCCGCATTTGATGGTTTAGTAATCAAATTTGGATAAAATATGCATACATGATTTAATTTGAATATTTTTGAAACTTGATTATTATTCTGTGATATTTTTCTTACATTTCTAAACCTTATATTTTGCAAAGCTTTATTTAGTTGCAAAAAAAAAAGATATAACATGAGCATTCCCAACTCATCCCTTATTTTTAACCTCATTCTCATCCCCCATTCTCATATCGTATCCTTTATGGGAAAGCAAACACATCCCTCTTATTTGGAGGCTTACCGAGTTACTACTCAACTCCATATCTGTTTTATTTTAAATATTTCACCAGTGGACATAAGTGGTAGCAAGAAAAAAATATAATGAAAAGAATAAATAGGAATTTTTTTTATTGTATAGAGTTAGATATGAAGATTGAGATGTGAGAGATTTTTAGAAATGAAAGATAAATTTTAAAATACGTTTTTTAGTTTAAATTATATGAATAGAAATGATAAATTGACTCCAAATGCTCAAACTACCAGCGCTCGTAGTTTCAGGTTTTGTGGCTATTTTTCAGTCGTAAATATAAGGGATATGAGTTATTGAGTTATGATTAAAAAGTGAGAGATTACAATGCATAAAGCCTATGAAACTAAGATGGTAGTTAGATTCTAATTCTATAGAACTCCAATGGTAGTTAAATCACTAGAAACACTCATACGATGCTCAAATTCCATTTACCCTTGGCAAAAGGTGGTTCTTTGTACCGACAAAACAAAATGACCCTTGTACGCAAGAAGGTGACTGATATGATAAGTGAGATCGATACGTTTTAATTTATGTTTCTTATCACATAATTAATATTTGAATAATATATATTTTTTTGCTTAATTTTAATTGTCATTTCGTTTATTGTTATACTTGATTGTTTGCTGAAAATTATGGTTATTTAACAATAATAAAATAAATTTAAACACCTAAAGATTTGGGTTAAATTGTAAAATGTATAAATAGTGTGGTTTGAAGCAAGAAGGTGTTTAATGTTCTCTGGAGGATAACTCTGGAGAATGGGGTTTAAGCGAGGATTTTCACGGGTTCATTCAAGTAAACAATCACAGGTTATGATTTCTGTTACTTTTGATTATCTTGGTTATATTCAGGGTCAGATTATTAGCCATGTGAGATCAAAAGAGAGCGTGCGCGTTGTGTGTTGCTGATCAGCCAACAGGGAAGGGGGAAACATTTTGTAAGATGGTAAAAGACTAGATTAAATATTATGAATAAGTTTGATTACAATATATAGATAACTAGGTTAGTTACCCGTGTGTTACACGGGTTGATAAAAAAAATGTCACTTGCGAACTTAAATTATAGCATGATATGAGATATGGAACAAATAAATTAAAATGTTAAAGTTATCTCAATAGTTTAGGTATATGGAAAATAAAATGTAAACAATTTTGAAAGGAAAAAGAGAGCTCATATTGCATTAATAAATAAATCTAATAAAAATATAAAATTTGAAAGAAAGATACAATATGAAAACAAAGACTAATTAAAAATAAAACAAATGTTTATAAAGATCCAAATACTTCTGTGTAAGCAATATTAGAAATTTTATTTATTAATTGTATGTCTTTATCTAAAATTAGTAAAATCAATTAATACTTTATATATATATATATATATATATATATATATATATATATATATATATATATATATATATATATATATATATATATATATATGTCTGAAGTTATGTTTGGGAAGAGTATGTAGGTTATAATCACAAAATCAAATTTTTAAAAGTTACGAAATATATGGAAATGATTTTAAGGTTAAAAATTAATATTTTCAAAGTGAATATAATGAAGACATGTGGCAAAGTCTACATGACGCCTAGGTGTACAATCTAGTTAGACTCCAAGTGGACAATAATTAGTATTTTATTATATGTTATAGATTATAGATATAATCCAAACTCTAAAACTTAACTGGGTCCGTAGGCTCATACTAATAACCCTAATAATATTATCTAATACTCTCCCGTTGTCGTAGCAGAAGTAACCTAACGATTTGACTGGGAAACAAAAAAAACAAAAATCAATATTAATAAGATAAACATGTTTCGATCGACTCAACTATCCAAACTTTTGCCAACAAACGATATTGTGCTTGATGTTGTC
The DNA here is from genome assembly GCA_025215565.1 of Flaveria ramosissima. Taxonomy (NCBI): domain Eukaryota; kingdom Viridiplantae; phylum Streptophyta; class Magnoliopsida; order Asterales; family Asteraceae; genus Flaveria; species Flaveria ramosissima. The sequence goes on from CM046044.1 coordinate 49,118,838, forward strand.
ATTCATATTTTGGTTGATTGTGTTATCCATAGTTGGCTTGACAGTTCATTGGTTCTTGATTCTTGAAATGATAAGTCAATAATTGATGACCATAGTCGGTCTTGATGTGTCGAGGCTAGTAGCCGATGATCACTTGTATCCGTAGATCAAGAGATAAGGTTCGTAGATGTAAAAAGGAAAAAAACAAAGAGAAACGCCGTTGACCGTGATCAGGCGGCGGTCTCTTCGATCCATGGATCAAGAATAAGATCCTTAGATATATAAAAAAGAAAAGATAAAAAATTAATCAAACCGTAGTTTGAGATCGATGGCCATGGACAGTGGTCCTTGGTATGGCTAAAACACCGAGAATAAGAAGAAAAAAAAAGTGATCGTTGCATTTTGTGAGCCGTAATTCAAAAATAAACTAAGAGAATGATTGTGAACCAACCAATAGAATGGATATCATGTTCGAATATTCAATCGATAACAAAGCTTTATTCAATGGGAACTAAAAAATTAAAAACAAAACAACAAAACAGAAAACGAAGGTGGGACATGCGGCGGTGGCGGCACACCGCCCTGTCTAGGTCTGAACTCGATGGCGACGGTTAAGATTTGTATGTTTTCAACAGAGAAGAAGGCGACCAGAACTCTAAGTCTCTAATACCATGTAAGATAGTAAATTAAAAACTAGTTGAATATTATTGATAGTTTTAGTTACAACATATAAAGAATAAAGTCAAAACCTTAAAACCTAACTGAACCCGTGAGCTCATACTAATAACCCTAATAATATTATCTAATACATCCGATAGTGATGGTTGTTGAGTACGTTGACAAATGGTTGTAGTGACCGTCTCTTGAAGGCGGCTACAAGGGAGAGGCCTAAAAATCTTTAAATCCGTAAAATCTTGTTGCGTCATATACACATCATCTTCTAAACTTACACTAAATGTGGTTTCTCATATTCAAAATGAACAACTTGGACTTCTAAGAGGCTTTTAAAGAAAGCCATAGGAGGATTTGATCAGTTTGTTTTAAACCTTTGGTTACTAATTATGCCTTCTAAGTATGCATGTTTCCTTTCATATAGGTGTTGTTTTTTGAAGACTCATCTACACCTAATAGTTTCACTCTCTGTAAATGAATCAATTAAGAGACGTTTGTTTATCTTAAATGGACTCAATCTCTACGTTCATGAATTTAAGCCATTTATCAAATTCCACTCATTACATCGCTTCTTGGTAGGTAGTAGGTTCACTAAGATCCACTTTTTTATTATCTTATCATTATTATTAGAACTTGATATATCTTAGCCTTTTGATAAATCTTACCAACTCTATGAACTATTTATGTATAGTGGATTCCATAACAACTTCTTGTTGAAGTTCAGTATTACCTTTAAGTTGTGTATTTTACGACTTAAAATTAAATTCAAGATTAGTTTTGGTCACTTAGATTTTTTTTTAGATGCACGCGCATTAGATCACGAACTAAGAGATCTTGACTAATTCGAGATGGGTTATTTAGCAGATGAAATTAAATGATTTATGACAAAAATATAAGAATTAAAGAAACATAAAAGATTTTTTCTTCTCGTTGTATCATACGCTACCAATCTAACATTATACATATACAACACTATACACAAAACATATAAAAGAAACAAAGTATAAAAGTTCATTATTCACATGCATAGATTTAATTTTTTTTTATTAGTGCTATCAGATAAATATATATGTTGTTTAAATACTATACCATACTTATATAGTACGTAGTCATTATTTTCCTTAATATATATGTTTTGTTAACAAATACTATAAAATTTTATTTCATTTTAAGGATTGGAAGTACACACGATATACCACATCACATATATATTTTTATTTTGTTGAACCAATTTTAAGACTTTATCTTAATAACGCAATAAAATCGATCGAATGTGAACCATTGCTAAAGTAGCACAACCAATTATTATGGAAATAATACAATATGCACATATCTGGATGTGGTCCGAGCCTGTTAAATGAGTTAACTCGGTTATTTGTTAGCGTTTTTTTTTTGTCAAAACTAATATGATCGATAATTGAAAACAATAATTCAAAGCTTGAATGAATGCAACACCAATAGGCAATAACTAACTGATTAGATACATAATCTTCCATCATCACTTTTCTTTAATTTGAAGGTATCACCAAACAACCTCTTTTGCCAAATTGTTGTCAAGATTATGAAATATATGAGTACGATGTGATGTATATCATCATGGGATATTGTTTATATTTTTTTAATGTTTTTGTGTTTAGTGTTAATTTCATAAAACAATAAGTAATCAAGTAAATGAGTATCATCATATGGGATATAGATTATATATGAATTTACTTTTTGGGTGATGTATATATATCCTTCTTTAAACTATTTTTAGTTGTTATATCTCTTTCTTCAATTTGTAAAAATAGTTAATTTTTATTTTTGTATTTTTTATTTACCATATCACCCTTAAAATGTTAAACTTATTTTTTTTAAAGTTTGACGTATTTATTATTACTTTTAGTCTTTATATTTTTATAATTTTATCTTCGTGTTTCCCTTCTCGGCTCCTTGAGGTTATCGTTATCGTTATCGTTATCGTTATCGTTATCGTTATTTTGTAGTGGTCATGAGTGTTCAAGAAAGCCAAAAACAGAAAATAATCAAAACCCGAATCGTATCCGTAACTGTAAAAATCAAATCAAATCATAAATTCGGTTTTCACTTCGGTTAATAGTTAGACAAAATTTTACTTTGATTATCTGTATAAACTGAATAATAAATGGTTTAACAGGTTTAGTTGGATAACCGAATCAAATAAATCAGTTTAATCGGTTGGATTAGTTTCGATTAGGTGTATTTTCAATTCTAAAAGATAATTTTAAAAGTTTTTTTAACATCAAAAATTGTTATATTTATTTTTTATAGAATTTTTTATATTTATAAATATGTTTTTGTATCATTATATAAAAAGTGTTTTTGAAACTTATTTAAAAAAAAAACTTTTTTTAAACTATTTTTTCCGGGGTATAATAGGACAAGTTTTAAAATTATTTTGTTATGGAGGGGGTGTATATAGACTAACCTTGTTTTTTATAGTTTTTATTTAAACAAAAAGTAAAATGAGTATAAACATGTGTAAAAAAGTTCTTGTAATTTTTTTTAAAAAAAGAGAATTCTCAAAATAATTTTTTCTATTAATATATATTTTTAAAAACCAAGTTGAGTACTACAATAATTATATATATTACTAAATATCAACTTTCTTATGCAATATGACTTGTACCTTTGTTTTAATGGTTGTACTTACTTTTGGAGAATTTTAATCTTTATTTTTTTTACTTTAATCTCTATACCATTTTATATTTTGGTTCAAATTTTACGAGTTAACACGCCGTAACATACGTGAATTTTTACACCTACTTTTCCCATTTAATGGCCCTGTTACTATGCGATGTCTTGATCGACTTAGTTATTATTTTAATGTATTACGTTTCACGTGTGTGTTTTAACGTTTTTACGTCTGCTTTCCGTTCGGTTTATTTTTTCATTTTTATTTTTTTTAATACGAGTTTTTCCGATGTTGGTGATCGCTCGGTGTTATGACATTGGTGCTATTTTGCGCGAATTTACGCCCCCCGCCGCAACGCGAGGGGCTTAATGCTAGTATATATTAAAAACCAAGTTGAGTACTACAATACATTTTGTTGTTTTTCAAGTTTAGCCAACTAGGTTTTAGTTTTTTGTTATATGACCACCAACAAGTTTTTTGGTGTTAGGGGTATAATTGAGTATTTTTTGTATCGTATGCAATAGCGAGTGTAGTTACTGTTGCGGTATTGCGACGAAACGAATGGTTATGAGTGAACATTATTGTTATCGGTATAGGTATTATTAGACCGGTATCGGTATTTGGTTTTGTGTTTCTGATGTGCCAAGCCGACAAAGAACAAAATCACATCACGTAAGATAGAAGAAAGCAACCAAACTACCTACCGCGTGCGTAGCGCGAGAGAAAACAGTAGTTAATTTGAAAAAGGAAGTAGATTGAGTGGATCAACTAAGTTAACTATTTTAAACACCAATTTCTAGAACGTTCTAACATAAATCCACTACTATCATGTAAGATTTAAATTCTAGCATATTTTTAAAGGACACTTCATTTAACCACTTGATGTTGTAATATGTAGGGCTATTCACGGGTCGAAACGAGTTGCGTCGAGCATGCTCGAACTCGACTCGAATCTAAATAGAGCCAGCTCGGATTAAAACCGAGCTGGAAATCTGAGCTCGAACTTGGCTTTTTTTTAATCAAGTTGGCTCGCCTCGGCTTGTTTTGACACAGTTTAATTTCATAAACACAAGAAAAGAAAAATTATGTAAAATGAAGTCAACATACTACATGACCCATAACCATTTTATATCAAGTTTATCAAATTATAAAATAACTTTTAAATATGTGACACCCTACACATATCCCACATCGGCCGTGGACAGGAGAGATTCCTGGTTCATAAGGAATGTTCTGCCTCTAACATCAACAACGCGTTTTGGGCGTATTGGCTGTGAATGAGAGGAGAACTCCACATTTAAGCGTGCTCAGGTGGGAGCGATACAGGGATGGGTGACCTCACTGGGAAGTTTTCACCCGGGCAACCAAAAGCAAATCCGTGAGCTCCTCGTGGGCAAAGCGGACAATATTGTTGGTGTGAGGGGCTTGGTGTTACAGAATGGTATCAGAGCCATTCTTGATCCGTTCGGGATGTGGACATACCTCACCAAGGATGGTGACTTCTCGGGCTCATCGAGGACGATGAGTCCAAACAGGGGGTGCTTGTGACACCCTACACATATACCACATCGGCCGTAGACAGGAGAGATTCCTGGTTTATAAGGAATGTCCTACCTCTAACATCAAGAACGCGTTTTGGGTGTATTGACTATGGATGAGAGAAGAACTTCACAGTTAAGCGTGCTCAGGTGGGAGCAATACAGGGATGGGTGACCTCCCTGGGAAGTTTTCACCCGGGCAACCAAAAGCAAATCCGTGAGCTCCTCGTGAGCAAAGCGAACAATATTGTTGGTGTGAGGGGCCGGATGTTACAAAATAAATTAAAACCAACTTTAACAAAATACAAATAACTTTATCGATATTCGAACCCAAACCCACAACAAAATCAATCTGTTAGTTCAAATAATAATAATTGTTAGACGAAGTAACCCACCTCAAAACCTCCACACCAACACAAAAATAAGTCAACTTTGACAGTTATGCATAGCTATTTTATTGTTTGTCCTTTGAAAAACAACCCAACCAGTGAAAGAGCAAGATGGTTGAAACAATAATGGTTAACATTAGTAAAAACTGAATACATAAAAAACCTCCTATTGATAATAGTAAATATATTTTTAGCGTCAGGTTTAAATGAAAACTCCTAATTTTCATAAGAACTTCAAGAACTCACGAAAACAATAAAAACTAATAATTTATCTAGATACATATAATTATTATTAAAATATAATATTTTTAAATGAACTTATATGTGTTAAACATATATTTATATATTTTAAAAGTTTACACATGTGTAAGCTTATCATTTACATATGTATAAGTTTTACTATTTACGTATGTGTAAAATTTTAAAATATACGAATACATATAAATAATCACATATAAACTCATATAAGGATGTTAAATTTAATAATAATGTTAGTATTATAGTTAAAATTTTAAAATATACGAATAGATATAAATAATCACATATAAAGTCATATAATGACGTAAATTTTGTATAGAAATTAGTCGAGTCATATATAAAACGTTTTCATTCAACGTTATATATCCGAGTTACTCTACGTTTAGAGTAAATTTAGTTATTTGAAGACGGTCGGGACGATTGTACTCTATACTATCTCACGCCGCATATGGTGCGACTGACCTGCTTTTATATGTACGTTTTGAGTTGGTCTACATTTCGATATAATTTTGTAAGAAAAATAATCAGGTCAAATATGCTATGTTTTCGTTCAATTGTATAAATTCAAAGACAAATCCAATTGATTGTTAGTCTATACTTAATCATGACGCGTACGATGTCATCGTAACACACGGCAAGTAAAAAACTATTTCAAACGACAAGTAAATCTCAAATCATATTATACTTTTTACATTTTTCTCTTAAATATAACAAAATAGACGGATTGCTAACAAAAACAAATGACGATTTGTGTTATAATCGTACGCAGGTCGCTTATTGTTTAGTCTTTAATGAAAAATTTAAGAAACTATTAGTTACTATATATGGATACCTTAAAGTATATTAATATTATAATTATGAATGCGAATATGCGATTTTTATGTTTTAATATATTTTAAACGATTTTTAATCTGGTTTCCAGTCTCCACTCATTTAACCTTTTATTAAAATCATATAATTTTGACATTAGACGTGCTAAATAAAACCTATAAATATATTAACACTTACACGCTGCCAAGCTGGATTGGCAGTTTGGCAGCGCTATGGTGCAACCAGAAGGTATCAACTATGATCAAGACAAAAAGGAACAAACAAATGACAAAAATAAAAATAAATTAATAAATAGTTTATTTATTAACAAATTTAACATTTAATTATTAATCAAACAGTTTTAATATTTTTTGCTTAGAAAAGATAAAATAATATTCAAAATATTGTAGTGTTGCTGTTGAAAAAAAAAGCCTAAAGCAAATAAAATTATGGATAGATATAAGTTAAATACTAAAACTGACATCTCAATAATGATTATAATAATTTAAAAGAAAACGTATGCCAAAACAATTCTTATGTCGTTTTTTAGCAAACAAAACAATTTTCTTTTTACACGAAACACACTGCAGATAAGATTTGTGATAATACTATAATAACTAAACCCATAAAAGATCTTGAATTAATGAAGATCGTTGATTAACCTCAATCACATCTTCGATACTCATATTCAAAGAAACGTTATCCTCCACTAAACATTTCTCAATAATTTAATACAAAAATAGAGGAAAAAAAGGCCTGTATGATATAACATATATATCATTCCCAGCAGTGGCTGAGCTTGAACATATCCGTAGGGGAGACGGGGGCAAAATTAATTTATTTTAGGGGGGGCGAACTCGAGTTTTATATAAAAATTTACAATACCCGACCAGAAATTTACACTACCGGAATAAAATTTAACACTACCGACGAAAAAAAGAGGAGGCGGCGCCCCCCACTGATTCCCAATAGTGAATAGTCGATACGTTGATGTTGATACTTATTATACATGGTGCACCAAGGTAATGATGACTATGTACATCATGTTTATTATAAAATTTTAGAAATTGTAGAATTGATGGTTTTTTTTATAAAATCGAGGTCATCGGTGTTGATATATAATAGGTTAATGGAGAAGATTGTTTCTCATGATTAACAAAACAAAACAATGTTTTGGAGACCGGATTGTTTTTTTATAAAATCGAGGTCATCGGTTTTTTTTTAGCAAACAGAACAATGTTTTAGAGACCGGATCGGATCGGCCGGTTCGACCGGGGATCGTCAGGTGGCTGGTCCGGACTGCTATGGTTTGGTTTTGGGTGGTCGAACCGGCCGTTTCGTCCCGAACCGGTGGTCGGACCGGGAAACCGGACCGGTTCGGGCCCGTTTTTGGTATTTTTTTATTTTAATGGGTAAAACGGGGTGTTAAACCATAAATTAGTACGTTGGATGTACAAATATAGTTAAATTTTATATATAACTATAAAATACAATATAAATCATATATAAATTACTTATATTTAATTACATATATAAATATAGTTAAATCCGGTCCGAGACCACCAAACCAGTAAGGCGTCCGGTTCGACGTTCGATCCGGTTATGAAAACATTGATAAAATCATATTATGTCTTATACTAACACCTGTGCGGAAATTGTTTGGATCACTCATCTCCATCAAGAACTTCATGCCTTATCGCTAGAACGACCAACTATTCTTTGTGACAATCAAAGTGTCATTTTTTCTCACTTAAAATCGTGTGTCTCATAAGTGGGCCAAACATGTTGATCTTGATTATCACTTCCTACGTGAACTAGTGGCAGCAAGAAAGCTAGTTACTAAACTTGTTCCAACCAACCTTCGGGTGGCTGACATTTGTACCAAGAGTCTTCCAAGTACTCAATTCGTTGTTTTTCGGGATATGCTACGCATTGGTCCACCACCGTTCAGCTTGCAGGGGCTTGCGGGGATGTTAGATAATATTTTGTATTGCCTAGTTTTGTATTTATGTGGCACCTAAGTGTAACATCTATCTCTTTATATATAAGTCATTGTAAGTTATAACTCTCTTAAAGAATAAGAAAGATCTAAATCATTTTCTCAATCAATTATGAACCATAATGAGCCTTATTAGGTTATGAATTACATTACTTTTAACAGTTATAGAGCTTAGCGAGTTTATACTAGGGACCATGATGGCCTTAAATTATATCATATACTAGTGATACATTATCTAATTTTCGGTTTGAGCCTTATATGTTTTAATAAGTTATATTTGTCACTAATTATTTTCTTATTTTGAAAGGTAGAGATGAAATTAATTAATATAAATAAAAATTTAGCGACAAAATTCTTAAGTTTATACGTTCAATTAAAAGTAGCAATAATTTTAATAAAAATTGATGAACAGATATAAATAAAATATTCTTTATTTCATTAACTGAAAATATAGCTACGGAATTAGTTATTTTTGAAATCTTTATATTTAACAAAGAGATTAGTGATGGATTGCTTTTTTAACAAAGTTTTTGTAATCCGAGATAAGCTGAATATCACTGAAAATTAAGCAAACACTTTCAGATTTAATTATTCGTAACTATTTACAAATATTCAATCGGGTAACTCTTGTGGAGTTCAAGAACAAATATGTATTCTGATAAGAATTCATGTTTCAAAATCTGATCAAACCCAATCTTTATATAGAGATTGAACAATTGCAATAAATCGTTACAAAAATTCATGATGAAAAGACATGATAGTTAGCATTATAACCGTTGACAATTAAATCAATAGTAACTGAGTTATTACCGACCTACAAAATATCAATAGTAACAACTACTACTGATTACTCAGTTATATCACTTATCAACAACAGTAAATGGTCATCAAAGTTTCTGTCGAAGCCAAGTTGTTACCGGTGATCATTTTGCTATGATGGTCTTTTTTGTTTGCAACGTATCAATTACTACTGAAAGACCAAAGTGGCTACTGATCATATATTCTACCGACAAACAGTATTAACTTAAAATTGAGGTATTAGCTTGATCACCACCAGGGGCTCTGCCCCGGACCCTTGTTGCGGCCAGTGGACTTCACCCAGTTGAACTACAGATGTCATCTGTTACATACTATTTTCTCACAAAACTATCATTTGTTACATACTTTTTTTAGTAGTCTATGATGCTTATTTAATCCCCCGTTAATTAAAGATGGAAAATATTATAAAAAAAATCCTTTCATAAGATACTATCCTACAAAAGTTAATAAGTTAGTAGAGGTAACTTATTAAGTAATCTTTAAAAGATTCGACACTGGAATGTTTAGGTAAATATTACCTAATCTGAACTAATAATAATATATTTAATTATAAAGTTATGATTCAAAATTATATTTCGTTGCTTGTGGGCATTGGCAACCGAAAGATTTGTCTTTTCCTATATTCACCTAATGTTTTCAAAGTTACGTGAAGAAAATGCATGCTGCATGCATGGGTTGATGTTGACAACTACGTTTTTAAAGGCATTTTAAGTATCAGATTATTGGTACGTAAACAAGGTCTTTGTAAGTAATTAATCTCAAGTATAAATATTACTCTTCGTTTCTAGAAAAACTATAGAATTTTTGGGATGGAACTTTGAAGAAGTTACATTGACATATGTTGTAAAGTCTATTTTGATTTCTAATATATTCTTAGTACCATTTGAATTCATCGAATGGAGGCTTAATTTGAAAACGATTTTTAATTTAAATAAGTTTAAAGTAGAAAAATGATGCATGAGCATCTATGAATTTATATTTAAATATTTGTTCAAATTTAATTATCTTTTTAATTTATTTGTTTATTTTATCATTATCTTTAGTTTGTTGGTATTTAGTATAAATAGAGGGTTATGTTAATATTTGTAATTAGTTTTTAATTGATTTTGAATTAAAGAATCTTTGTTCTTGGAACCATTTGATTCGAGTTATCGTCATTGATTAACTATTGTACTTGAGTTGTTTGATTTCTTCCATTACTGCATCAAAAAGATATCAACTTATAAAAACAAAGATTTATACCGGCTAAGGTGCATGTTATCTAATCAAACAAAAGTTTGTTTTCACTAAAAAAATTTATCTCAAAACAATATCAATTTACAAGTTTTCTTGTAATTGTAAAAATAGCTAGTCTTCTCCCTGATTGTTAGTTACAAGAGAGGGATTCGTCCCATTTTTTCCGATTTTTCCCGTACGTCACATCAATCAATTTTTCTTTCCATTTTCTCTAGTTTTCCGTAGTTTGGATGATATCGTTTTTACCTATTTTTATCCATATATTCCTCGTGTGCATATGTATGTGGTATGGTATAAGTTTATTGGCAAAAACTCAACCAGTGAGTACCTATGAATTTTTATAGGGCGGGTTAAATTTTGCTTCCCGACTTCAGTGGGCGTGTTCCCACCTGGGCCCTAGTCCCCCCCCCCCCCCCCCGGGTTCTCACTCTATGCATCTTTAGTAGGGATTACTAACTACTAATTTCTAATCATATTTTTATCAACGTTTCATGAATATTGATAACGATTCTTCTTTATATAAAGTTTTAATATTATCATAGGTTTCGCCGCCACGAACATGTTTGTGACTGTTTTATTTTTCATATAAAGTTACAAATCTTATCAACAATGTGCAAGTTTTTTTTATTACTTTTACCGCTTGGATTTTTAGAAACGTCGCAACATTAATTCTTTTCATATTTTTGTGCCCTCGCAAGATTGTGAGGTCTTAATACTAATTATGAGTTACAAGTATTCAGGATGTGAGGTCTTAATATTATTTTCCTGTTTGGGTTGATGATGTTTTGTTTTTTTTTTTGAAGAGTGTAGAGATTTTTTATTTATCTTTTCTCGTTTTCCATAAATTCAGAATATATACAATCAATATTAATAATATTGACGCACTATTACTCCCCTTTTAAAATATTATAGAGTTAATCCTTAAGAAATATTTCTCAAACATATCATCTACTTATATACAATAAAAATCACATATTATAATATTCCAACTATATACTCACAATAGCCACATGCAACCTAAAAATCTTGTTTAATCATTATCTTCTTTTTGTTGGTGTTGTTGGGGCCTTAAAAGAGATTTTTCTTGTTAGAGATAGGGTCAAATGAAAAGGGGATAACTTGACTAGTATACAAGATGGGCCAACAAATGCCAATGGCCTAACTGGATCATTAACTAAATGGGCCCACAAAATGTATTACTTGAAAAGGAAGTTTATATATGCTTCAAGTTTTTATGGGCCCAGTAGACGTGTCTTTGATTATTTACACTCTTATTTGTATAGATAAGTTCAGCCAAACACACAAATTGAATTGGAATCTCTAGTTTGTGGGTCACAATCTTTGAGATGTGTATTGTCAACAAGATATCAATTCTAAGATGTCAAGTAATTTAATGATATGTTGAATATTATATTTTGTTATTATGTCTTATCTAATTATCTTGTTTGATAGAAGAACCAACCACTTTATGTATAAGTTTATAAGGAAACTATTTGTAGTAGTCTTTAAATACTAAAACTTTACAATAATATAAATATAACTCAAAAGTATATTTATGTATATTCATAGTCTAATTGTTGCAGTATGAGTTAATCTTTTTGAAAGCTTAAAACGACCTAAAATTTCATACTCTTTTTTTCAGTTTTCATAGTTATAAATGCCACTTTGTTATCGGTATTTGAGACTTACAAAAATAAACTAAAAACTTCATAATTGGGGGGAGTTAATATTTCTTTAACTTTTACATGTGTTACAAATACGTGTAGGAAAGAACAATTTGCTAAAAACAATTATTTAGCAAAAATGTCACACAAATAGGACAAAAACGGCTATAAGTATTCAACAAAAAACAACTGAACCAATTCAAAGCTACATATAATAATTATTAAAAATCGAAGTAATCTCACAGCTAATAATCATAAAAAATTTCTAGCAATCTCACAAGTAACCGAAGGAGCCAAAAAAACAGATATAATCATTAAAATCTAAAGCCGTCTCACTACTAATCAAAGGAACGGTCGAACGGACTTTTTGTATTTGATTTAAGCAGAGACGGTATAGAACTGCGAAATTGAAAGAGGGAAGTGCCCAGAGGGTGAAACAAATGTGATTATTTCTGTTATCGAACTTCGATTATGAAAATCCTTTTCCAACTTCCAAATAATCGAGTGTACCAATTTTTATTTAAGTTACTGAATTTAATAATTTCTATCGTTAGAATTGTGAGAGACTGAGAGATTTAGCAAAACGACTTTTGTGAGAAAGTATGT